>CM054114.1:199940958-200023605 GCA_028673005.1 Tanypteryx hageni | reverse complement strand
TAATACCTCCACTACACCAGCTGCCACCCACAGCACACAAAGAAATCTCTTCCGTACTCTCTCGCCAGGCGTGGCCTTAGAATCTGCTCGGATAGCACCTCGCTATCCGATTATTGCGGCTTACTCCTTAAGGCTTTCCTCAATCGAGGATACCCTGCCGACTTAGTCCGCAATGAAATATATCGCGCCATCTCCACCCCCTCCAGACACCCACCAATCTTGAACCCACCCTCGAAGACAGAAGTCCCTCTGACTCTCACCACAACCTTTCACCCGGGGCTGCACGAAGCCCTAAATAACATCCTCGCGGCCGCCCATCCAATTCTTCTTAACACACCCACAACTACGATACTCTTCCCTAAGCCCCCTATGATATCCTTCCGCCGACCTAGGAGTCTTGGCGACCTGGCTATGGCGCAAGGAACTCCCCACCGGTCTTCCACCTTCCCCCGCAGGTTCCTCCCCTTGTAAAAGACCACGTTGGCTCACTTGCCCCATCTTAGATACTTCTTCCTCATTTACCAGCCCCGTTACCCAAATCTCCTATCCTATCTTATCCCGCAGCACTTGTACCTCCAAAAACGTAATATATCTTCTTACCTGCACACAATGCCCTGCGTTCTATGTAGGCCTCACAACCACACCCCTTAACATCCGCATGAACGGCCATCGGAATAGCGTCTCTCTTAGGCGCCCCCTTCCGGTGGCCGACCATGCGTTAACCCACTCCCTTCCCTTCAATAGCTGCTTCACAGTAAAAACTATTCGTGCTCTTCCAAGTAGTTTCCCCGCGCCACAACTCCGTCAATGGGAACTAGCCCATATTGACATCCTCCGCTCCCTCTCCTTACCAGGTTTAAACCTTCGCTAACACTCCCACTCCAATCACCCCCCTTTTTCCTTTCCTCTTACCCCTCTTTCCCCTTCCCCTTACCCCTCTTTTCCAAACCCCTACCTTTAGTGTGACGCTTATTTTAGTCTTCGTTTTTCTCTCGCTGGAGAAGGGCGTGTGTTGCCCAAAAGCTCCAAATTACAAGCCTTCCTCTATCGCTGTGGACGTCCACCACCGTATGGTAAGTGTTCAACAATGCGACCGCTAAAAAATCGCAATTGTTTAAACAAAATTTCAAGGTTTATGTATTTTCGAATGTGCTACGGAGCTGAAATTTCTTTTAGAGTTAGGATTTGTAAAAAAACGAAATAAAGATTATAGAAATTTTGATATTTTTATTTGTGTTGCCGTTAAAAATTCTAAAAATTTAAATAAATAGATAACTGCCTAGGTACTACGGGATGAGCTAGGAAGCTGAAAATTTCACGTTATTTACAGAGTAGCTCATTTTGCAGAAATAAACATTAGAATCTCTCTATAAATATATTGCGGCGGCCGTTAAAAATGTTTAAAAATTCAAACAATTAGAAAAATATTATTTCATTTCTAGAAGTGCTACAACTTTTAAATTTGGCAGAAATGTGTAGCATAAATACCCCTCAATGGAGAAAGAATAAAATTCTTAAAATTGCAAAGTTTGGGGATTGTTTTAATTTATTATTTTTACATAAGGGAAAAACGAAAATCGCTGCGGAGGTGAAATATTTATAATTAAAAAAATATTTTTAATGATGAAATATCTGTCTGAGAAATGAATGTTTTTCAAAGTGAGATGAAATGCTTGCAGTATGTAAGCACCTTCTACTTGTATATCCTATATGTTATATCGTTCTCATCTGTAAGGTACGTCTAATATATAATGATGATATATATATATATATATATATATATATATATATATATATATATATATATATATGGATGTCAACAAGGTGTTGGGATGAGGAAACCCAGTGAGCATTCACCAATTAGACGACTTCAGGTTGGCGAGGCACCGGGGATGGTCGGAGGCGACACACGTAAAAGAACACTAAAACACAGAAACATCACAAACGTAGAAGCTTTCTACGTTTCGGATAAGCTACGGCACTGAAAGTTTTTATATATCTAGAATTTGTAAAAAAATCGAAATAGGAATTATACAAATATGATATTTTTAATTTGTTTGGTAGTTAAATATTCTTAAATCTTAAACAAATAGGTAAGTGTTTAGATAATACGGGGCGAGATAGGGAGGTGAAGGATTTAAGATATTTAGAGATTAATCTATACAAACGAATAAACATTCCACTGTATCCATGAAATTGTTATTGTGGCCGTTAAAAATTAATTAATTTTAAACAATTAGATAAATGTTATTTCACTTCTAAATATGCTACAAATTTAAAATTTGGCAGAAATGTGTGGCTTCGTCTTTGCCAATGGCAATGCAATGTAAAGACTTCAGAACGATTAGCCTTCTGTCACCCACTTCGAATATCATCACGAGGATTCATAACAAAAGTCTGTAGAAAAAGGCAGATGAAATGCTAGGTTTTAGAAAAGGACGGGGGAATAGAGATGCTATAGGGTTAGTAAGAATCATATCAGAAATGGCAATAGAATACAGTCAAGATATCTGCGTGTTTCGTAGATTGGCAGAAGGCCTTTGATAGAGTAAATAGGGTAATGTTGATGAAGATATTAAAAGATAAAAGTGTAGACTGGAAGAACAGGAGACTGATCAGGAATCTATGTGTGAATCAAGTTGTAAAGGTCAGGCTGGAGAATGCGTACACCTGCGGAGTAAATATAGGTAGAGGAGTAAAACAGGGCTGCTGCCTATCGCCGGCCCTATTCAATATGTATGGAAAAGTCTAACGCAAGAAGCATAAGAAGGCAAAGGAGAATTCAAAATTGGAGGAAGGATGATAAGAACAGTTAAACACGCGGATTATCAATAGAAAATACGGTATGGAAATAAATACAGAAAAATCCAAGGTCATTCGAATATCAGGCAAAGAAGATAATCTGAAAATAAATAATGAAGGAAGCCTCTCTCCCTCCTCCCTCTCTCCCTCCTCCCTCTCTCCCTCCTCCATCACTCCCTCCCCCATCTCTCCCTCCACCATCTCTCCCTCCTTCCTCTCTCCCTCCTCCTTCTCTCCCTCCTCCCTCTCCTCCTCCTCCCTCTCTCCCTCCTCCCTCTCTCCCCTCCTCCCTCTCTCCTTCCTCCCTCTCTTCCTCTTCCACTTCTCCACATCTCCATTATTATACATTCTGCGAAAACCTCGTGCTGTCCCTCCCTCTTCATTCGTCCCTTTTATCCCTTCCTACTGCCCAAGGACCTCTCTCTTCCATTTCTCCGTTCGCCGCTTCCTCCCATTTCCCTATTCGCCCATTCCCATCCCATACACACCCTCCTCTCCATTCCACAGTCAGGAGATGGACTTCTTCCACCGACTCGAAGCCCACGATGCTAATGGATAGAGAACGTCCGAGCTTTCGCCTCATCACTGCATGAGCAGTACTTTTTATGGAGCTTGTTTCTACCCGTCTTTCCCTGTCCCCCCCTCCCACACTCCCTCCCATTAACCCCTCCTCTAGTTAGCCTTCCTCTCCCTCCTTTCCCTCCTTTCCCGCTTTTCTCCCACTCCAATCTCTTATTCCCACTCTCTCCCACATTCACTCTCACCCCCGCGAACCTAAGTACGTATGACACCTACCCCTCATTAATCATTCTCATTCTCGCATGGTCCTGAAATTCGTAACAATGCCGACTGCGCAAATGCGTGAGAGAATTTTGTGAATCTCTGTTTGAAGATAAATAAACATGAAATTTTTTTTATCACAATCGAATAAATATTACTCTGTCATTATACAGTTTCAAATGGTTGACGTCAAACGTAAGAAAGGTTGAACTTTACGGGTATAGAGAAGAGAAACAGTCTGGTCAAAATGGTTCACAACCCGGTTATCAAGAGCAATCAAATTCTTCATGCATGCAAACCTTCGCTTCAATTTATTCCTACGTCGGTGCAAGCATCTGTTTATGAAATCTCGATTTATGTCCTTCAAAACTTGCTGCGGTATTACTGCTCCGGAAATACTCTGACAGCAACCAATCAGAGCGTAATGGGACTTAATTTTAACTCCTATTTCTCGACACGCTATGCATTGCCCATTATAGGACATAAGGAGTGACAGTGATTGAAAATTTGCTAATCAACCTATTAGTGACAGGAAAAATTCTTCTTAGCAATGGAATCGCCATAATCAAAAACAGTCAAGGAAAATCATTAATACAGCTAAGACTTTTTTAGGACGTTATTAATATTACTCATAACACAGAATTTGTTTTTTTTTAGTGTCTGAACTATTCCGTAAGTGATTAGAAATTGCAAGAAATATCGATATGCTCTTTTGCAAGGAATCACCTCATCCTGCAGCGACTCGCATGCATGGAGGTACGTTTTGAGCCTGTCACACCTCTCCCCCCACCCCCTCTCTTCTCCTACCACTCCCCCCGCCTCCCACTTCCCACGCCTCACACTACCCCCGCCTCCCACTTCCCACGCCTCATACTACCCCCACCTCACACTCCCCCCGCCTTCCACTCTCCCCGCCTCCCACTCTCTCTGCCTGCCCCTCCTCCCTCTAACAAGGGGTTTCGCGGTCGTTCAAGAGGAATGCTGTGACTCGGAGCGCGTCCTCCGACGTATACTACGCCTCCTCATATTAGGACACGCACCCGCCCATCGCTACATCGCTACGTGATCGCTCCTCGACTTCCGAGGCGATGGGGATCACTCTCGCAACAGAGCTGGATTATATACTCGGACTTTCTGAACAAAAATATTATCGATTGTAGGATGTTCTTATTTACATTGCATCTCACTTTTATACTCGCACGCACGCACACACACACACATTTATTTATTTCTTTTACTCCTGCAACAACTTCCACTACGCGCCACTGGCTGACTCTAATGCTATTTTAACAAACTTTTCGACTAGGTAGAAGATTGAAATTTGGTAGGAATGTTTGTCTCTTATCATTATCAATAGCTGCTTCTTCCATATATATAGGATATATATATATATATATATAAGATATGTTATATAAAACCTAAGGCACATCTAGAAAATCTACTGAGCTGATATTTGGAAGGAAGATAGGTACAATCTCTGGAAAAACCGAAATTCCAGAAAATGTTATATGGGGTGTTTTTGACCCCAATTTCCAATTTTCAACACCCACAAGAAAAGCATTGAAAACTGTGCTGGGTTGTATAAAATTGCTTTTTTAAATTAATTAAAATCAAGATACAAAGTCGGATCATGCACCATACTGTAGAAGAAAGAATGATATTTATTTTTCCTGAAGATAGAATTCAAATCCGTCCTGAATTAGCGTAAAAATTAATTTTTAATCCGGATACGGTACTAAAATGCACGGATGATTATGCCATAATCATAACACAAAAAATATCCTAATTTTTACATAAATTTTATTTTAACATATAGGTTATTGTCTTAATGACGATTATAGTTATTGGTGAAACAGGGCGATCTAAGCTATGAAACCTGAAATTCGAATACTTGGACGCGAGCCGATTGCCAGAGAATTTAAAGATTCCGGATGACTTAATTTCGCAGAAAATGAAAATTATTGTCTTATATATTATTATGGCATTGATTTTAAACTATGTCGTAAACATAGGATGACGTCATTATACTAACACACAAAATTTATTAAAACGTAAAAAGTATTTTTATGTTGTGATTCGTAGTTTTTCGAGAAATTTAAAATTTTATCAATTGTTAAATATAAGGGCGTCATACCAATTTCGCGATTTTTAAAATCCAAATACGTGGTAAAAGCATGGATGATGATGCCATAATCTTTACACAAAATATCCTAAATTTTTTCTTAAATTTAGTGTATAGTGTATTGACTTGATGATGATTATTCTTATTGCTCATGCAGAATGATCTGAGACATGAAACTTGAAATACGAAAACTTGGACAAGAGCCGGTTGCCAGAGAATTTTAAATTACGGATAGTTGCCGTAATTTCGTGGAAAATTATAAATATTCTACTAGAACTTGTGGAATTTTTTATCTAATACATATATGCTCCACGTGGCTGAAGTTCTGTTGCCCTGTAGATTGAGTTTGTTTATTTACGAGTTTATATCTTGGTGTTTGGTGATTATTTTAAGGACTTGCAGTATACAAGCACCGTCAAACGCATTATAATTATTAAATTTGGTTAAAATTTATGCGAATTTCAACACAAATACATGTAAAAATATTTTTTATCCCTTGAATTGTGGCAGTCCTGCTTTCTATATCAATACTCAAAATAACTTGATTTTGTTATTTTATGTGGCACGCCTACTTCATACAAAATTTCGTTGAAATCGGTTGTACCAATTCCTTCCAAATTCATAATTACTAAAAATTAGCAATGTTGGCACCAATGCTTAGTCGAGTATTATCAAGTAAAAATGATAAATACTATATCAAAATATGTTTCTGATATATTTTGCATATATTTTTTAAATAAACGAATTTAATAAATGTTACTGTTTATACGATAATATGTCTGTATCAACTAAACTTTGCTGAAGGGTAGTCTGGCGGAAAAGAAAACAAGATTGGAAAGGTCTACTCTTATGTCGGAGTACACAGTCTCCAAATGCGATATTTGAGATTTCATAATGTTCTCAATATTTCTCTCTCAAGTAAGAATTAAACGAAAAGAAAGCGGGGTACGTTGTAATATGCTTATTTGTCTTCATGTAATAATATCCGATTTTAACCAAAATTGGAATCGAAAATTTAAATTTAACACAACTCCCCAATAACAAATATCATCACAGTCTAGCAGTTGCCGAATCGAAAGAAAGTAAAATCGTAAAATATTAGTAGGGGGGGGGGGGGGAGGGAGGGAGGGGGGGAGAGAGAGAGAATTTAATTTTACACAGATTATAAATAAATTTGAATATATGATTTGCATAGCGTAATGTATTTTTTTGTCAAACAATTGCTATTCGCCTAAAAGTATTTTTAATGCATATAAAAGTTGGTTTCATTAAATTTTATTCCAATTTTCACTTAGCACAATTTACGCATACCCCTCATATTTGACGGGCTATTACGCTAGTATGAAATATTTCGCAAGGTATGAGTGACTTGGCCATTGTATATTTTCTGCTAAGGAAGATGGAAAAGTAGTTCGTAACTCAAATGATTATTTGCGTTTTAAAGATTTTATTTAGGTATAAATATCATAGGGCAGTTGATTTTTCTATTGCAATATCATTTGTACTTTCTTTATGCACGGGAGTGTCTATGCCTCTTCCAATTTATGCGTTGCAAATGTAATATAGAGGACTTTATCAATAATTCAGATACTGGTTCGTTAGGAAAAATGACTATTTCACACGAATTATTTATAATCAGACAAGTGGGTATTATTTATTTAGCTATCTCCAGAATATAACTTTTTATCTGGAAGTAAAATAAAAGGTAAATAAAGCATAAATTTTCTCATAGTAGGAAACTATTTAACTTTAATTGAATTTGATGGGCTTCTAATTGAACACGTGAATAGTTTATGTTAGGTTATGATATATAACTTTAACTACAAAGTGTAATTTAGATTACATCTCAAATACATTTCCCGTTATTTTTTATCTGAACAAGTAATTAATTTACCAAATATTTAGGAAAATACTGGAAAGAAATATTTTTCAATCAGAAAAATGTGAAAATGGTGGAGGGACATTGCGTAAACTTTTATTTTTCGACAGCATCCACTGCAAATTTCTAAATTCAGTTCAAAGGAAGCATGAGAATTTTGAACACAATAACATTTTATTTGAGAAATTCTTACACCAATATCTCATGCCGCTGCATTCACTTTCACGTTTAGAAATTCCAATTTGAATAAAAAATGAGTTTACGGATGGGGTACATTTTAGCATGTCTTCTCGAGATAAAAAATGAATTTTTTCTGGTTTGGTGGAAGTTCCGCCAAAATGCATGGCCCTATTTTTCGTAATCTCCTCGAGGATGCGACGCGCCACACGCTCTCTAATGGGAATAGGGCATGATGTGTGTGTGTGCGGCTGGCGTGCATCGGAAGACTGCAGAGAGATGGCAGAGTTTTGTTTCGAAAATCCGAGAACCTATGAGAAGTCATGAGAAGAGTTGGTATATGCCGTTAAATAATGATAACATAGGAAATTCCACCTTACTATTATTGATATCTTATTAATATTATTTGCTTAGGTCAAAAACATCTACAAGGAAAAAACATTCGTTTTTCGACACAAACTTGAGATCAATAATATAGAATAAACCGAATTGTTTAGAGATTAAGCACTATAAAACAATTTAATAAAATTATTTATTTTATGTAACTACAAATTAACGGCAAATATTATTTTCCATAGGAAGAATAACCTCTGCTTTGCTCAGGATGTATTATTGTAGACTGAAGTTAAAAATACTCTTGAGTAACAAAATAATATAAAACGTTTGTTATCAGTCTCATTATTCCAACTTCACAAATTTGATTGTTTCTTTATGAACTAAAAATACTGCAGAAGCGTTGATTAAATTTTCTTCTAAGCAATGGATGCAGAATAAGCAGAAATTTTGTACGAATCAAAACTCACCTCTTATAGCAGAACCAAGGCACGTTATTCAATTATCAATGTTAGTTAAATGTCTTTGAATCATCATTTTGAAAAAGAAAAGTTAAAAATTGAGAGAATGCGATTATTTAGTGATAAATAAGACAAATTCTCTTAATATGTACGTGCTGGGATGCGGGCGTGAATATTTTTTCAGCATATTACAGATCGTGAGTTTAGCCTTTGCATTTGGTCTGACCCTATTTTCTCCAGAAAACCGAGTGGGAGGAGGATTATAGGGCAATGAGATGCATTTCTCGAACGAATTTGTGAGGGCTGGCGTAGTTTAGTCGAAGATAAGTCTGGAACTGACAAGGAAATGTTTGGTTTAACGATGTTTGCGCAAAGAAGAAAAATACGAATTCCTGGTTACATTTGTGTAAAATCGAGGATTTTTGAAATTAACATTTTAAATCGAATAATTTTGTGGTCTAAACTGAATAAATTAAGACCCTCTTCCATTACTTTTCGCTTTACCTAAAGAACTTCTAAGAAAAATTTAAATTCATCACATCAGGACATCATTACATAGCATATCGTCGGAAGATACTTTAATATTATGAAACATTAATTACTGTATATCTAATTACCAATAGTTATAAATATTTAAAAACAATTCAGAGACGGAAATCTTGGTTTGGAAACGGATGTAGAATATGTTAAACACAATACATAATTTCATTCTCTGTTACCTGAGCTATCATTTCCACGATGGACACTGAAATGA
This sequence comes from Tanypteryx hageni, assembly GCA_028673005.1. Classification (NCBI taxonomy): domain Eukaryota; kingdom Metazoa; phylum Arthropoda; class Insecta; order Odonata; family Petaluridae; genus Tanypteryx; species Tanypteryx hageni. Next base: position 200,014,297 of record CM054114.1, on the reverse strand, counting down.
TGTTGTATATCATCATCATCATCATGCTTCTGTCCGAAGACAGGTTTTAACTGAATCGCTGCCTCCATTTCTCTCTCTCCCTAGAAGCCTCTTTTATACCTCTATAAGTAGTATATCCCTGCTTTATATTATCTAATATTCCTATTCTTTTTCTCCCTCTTCCTCTTTTTCCACTAATTTTTCCTTCTAAGATCGTCCTTTGTAAACACTGTCTTCTCAATATGTGCCCTATCCAATTTGCTTTTCTTTTCCTGATTGTTTTTATTAGCATCCTATCTTCTCCCACCATTTCTAATACTTCTTCGTTTCTCTTCCTCTCTGTCCATTTCACTTTCATCATTCTTCTCCATACCCACATCTCAAAACTTTCTAAATATTTTTCCTCCTTTCTCCTTATCGTCCACGTCTCTGCACCATAAAGAGCTATGCTCCATATGTAGCAGTTTGCTAATTTCTTCCTTGTTTCTAGATTTATTTTCTTGCTTGTGAGAAGCTCCTTCTTCTCGTTAAATGCTGCTTTTGCCATTGCAATCCTACTTCTGATGTCCTGTGTACTACTTCCATCCTGTGCTAAAATACTGCCGAGATATTTGAAACTACTTACTTGTTCCAATTTTTGGCCATTTACCATTATATTTAATTCTTTATGTTCCTTTGAAACCACCATGACTTTCGTTTTTTCTGTATTGATCTTCATTCCATATTGTTGGCCAACCTCAACTAGTCTGTCTGTCATCCTCTGAAGCTCTTTCTCGCCTTCTGCTATTAAGCCCTGATCATCTGCGTATTTAATGGTGGTAATACTTTCACCTCCTATCTTAAATCCTTTCTCTTCCATCAACGCTTCTTCTGTTATTGTTTCTGCATACATATTAAATATCGCTGGTGAAATAGGACAACCCTGCCTCACTCCCCTCCCTATTGAAGTACTTTCTGTTTCTTCTCCTTCAACCCTGACTCTAATCTTTTGATCAAAGTAAAGGTTTTTAAGCAGTCTTTTATCTTTCCAATCTATTCCTATTTTGTTTAAAATACCCAGCATCTTATCCCATTTCACTCGGTCAAAAGCTTTCTCCCAATCTACAAAACAAAAATACATATCTTTATTGACTTCTAGCGCTCTTTCTATCATCATCCTCATACATCCTATAGCATCTCTAGTCCCCCTTCCTCTTCTAAAACCAAACTGATTATCTTGCAGCTCCTTTTCTATTATACATTCAATTCTTTTGGTTATTATTCTGGATAGAACTTTAGCTGTATGAGAAATTAAACTGATAGTTCTGTAATCCTTACAACATTTTGCATTGTTCTTTTTCTCCAGTGGTACCATCACAACATCTAAAAAATCTTCAGGCCATACGCCAGTATCATATACTTGGTTAAAAAATTTTGTGAGTTGCTTAACTGCTTTAGAAATTAATTTAGAATTTAGAAATTAAGATGTTGTATAAAGAAATTTCAAAACAGACTATTTAGCCATTTTCAAGAAATATCCTAGAGACAAAGTTTCCAATGTGACGTGGTGCATTTCGATGCGATGGCGGATATATGTGCCGATTTTCTCTTGAACTGAGTTTAAAAACTAATATTAAAACAATATACGAATACAGTAAGAGATTTTGCTATTCTTTAAACAAGAAAAGAATGGAAAAATATATTTCGATAATCATTGGGAAGAACTTAGTCACTTCTCCAAGACTAGGACAAAATTAGAAAAAAACATTAAAATAAAGGCAAATGAGCTTTAGAGCTCTTGCACTCTCTCTTTATTTTCCTAGACATTACTTTGGAAAATTTCTCATTCCTACTTGGGAGAACCGAGGGGAGAAAAATGTACTCCCGAGTCTTTTTGGTTTCTATTTCCTTTTTCCGCCGCTCCTTGTGAGAGGCGCTTCGCACGCCAGGAGCGGCCGTGCTCTATGTCTCTCTCTCGTCGATTTAAAAGGTTTCCCTCCTGGGCAATCCGTGTTTTAAGGAACGAATTTTCACGAGACTTTAGGAAGTCCCACTTTCTTTTATTTTCGCATTTCCACCTTCGCGCCAAAAACCAAAAAGCGCCTCTTACGTCTTAAGTTTTCGAAATCCTCCCCCGAAGGGCCGCTTCGCCCTCTCTTTACGACTAACAGCGGCCTCGCTACATCTTCTTGAGTTTCAGAGAAAATTCTCGGCATAAAGAGCGAGGTATAATAAATGAAGTTCTCTCGCGCTAGTTGGCGACAGCGGGGCAGCCTGCTAACGTTATTGCGAGGATAAACGGAATCTCGCGGGGCTGTTATGAGTTCCAGATGCAAAAAGAAGAATTTTTAATGAAATCTTCCTGAAGATTGCGGAGCGATAGAGTTATGCGGCAGAAGAAAGCGCTGGAGATATTTATAAAAACTAGCATTGCCTCCGGATGTAAGAAGCTCTTTCAAATATACATAGCACGACTTAGGTTTGCCAAGAGAAGCATTTTCATGTTCCCTAGAGATTGTATTGAAACAAACATGCCAATATAGATGTACTTATTTTTTTACATTACTACTTTATAAACTTGACACATTGTGATAATGTACAATATTTTCCAATGAACTGAAGTGTACAATAAAATTCATTTTGCTTCGCCATATTTCCCTCTTGAATAGTTATCGTAGCTATTAAGATTGCTGTTAATAACCCATAAAAATTCATTAAAATAAAAAAACGATGGTTTAAAAACGACACAGTCGATAACATTTTGCGTGAAAATGCCATAGAAATTAATTTAACGGGATGTAGTTATACATTGATAGTCAGAAAAGAGGCAAGGGTATTTAAACTGACCGATCTTCAACTTACATATAATCAGAATTATCGATTACTTGAAGAAGAACATTATTCTCTTAGCTGTTATAAAACAGATCTTAACTATAATTAGATTATTCAACGAGTCGAATCATTTTGCCACACTTCAAGTTTTGAGTTATAAAGAATCGTTCATAAAATTAAAGACTTTTACTTGGTTTTAGTGAATAGATGAAAACGTAAATTATTTTTGAAACGTAAATTAATTTGGTCCATTTTTGTATGCTAATAGAAATAACAAAATTGCAAAATATTTCGCGAACATAAATTAAATTCCAGCAATAACCTCTATACAAATCTCGATTCCAAATGAATTACTTTCCATGCCTACGATTCCTTCCATCAACCCTTTCAACGCTGTGAATTCAGAGCGAAAGAAAGCCGAAATCAATGATCATCTCTCGTACACCATGGAAATCCCAACCTCCGCGTAATTCCCTTCGCCGCGAACGCACGAGGAGCTTTCTCCTTTATTGAACATCCGGGCCCTTGTCCTTATGATAAATAAGCGTTTGAAAAGAAATGGAGATTGGTAGAGAGGAAGAGAGGCAATCCTATAGTCCCCTCCAAAGAGCACAATAAAGATTTCCTCTTAAGGAAGGGAACTGCCGGCCGTGTGCAGAGGAGAACAATGCTTTCTTGCACAACCGGAACCGGTATTCACTATGCCCGCATTCTTGGCATATGTGGCAACGTCGCATGGTCGCCGGATCGAGCCTTGTTGTGGGTGGGAGGGATGGAGATATAAGGCAGGAGAAGATTCCTAGCATCCCCCCCGTCCGTCCGTCCGCCCCCTCAACCTTCTCCTTTGGCCCATCTCTCCCCGCCTCCACCCACCTTCTTACGTAATCACCCCTCACCCCACTTTTACCTTACACCCCTTTTCTTCTCCCCCACCTTTTCCCCTCCCTCTCCTTCACCCTCCCCCACCTTCTCTCCTCCCCGGACCTTCTCCCCTCCTCGCACCTTCTCCCCTCCACGCACATTCTCCCCTCCCCGCACCTTCTCCACTCCGCGCACCTTCTCCCCTCTCCGCACCTTCTCCCCTCTCCGCACCTCCCCTCCACGCACCTCCCCTTTCTCTCATTCTTCCGCCTACATTCTACTCCATCCCTTCTCCTTCCTTCTCTATCCTCCCTTTGGCATATTTCGTATACTCCGCGGGATCTCGACGAACCCGCCTTCCTCGGGTGGGAATTCTTGCCAAAGGAGTTCTAGTTTATAGGGCTCCGTAAACTCCCACTCCACCACCTCTCTTCACACGATGCACTTAGATGGCGGCAAGGGGTGAATGCGAATTCGACGCTTCACCGTCCAAACCTCTCCCCTTTGTCTTTCTCCCCTCTTAAATACCACACCGGTCATCTCCACTCGGTCATCTCTCCTCTCTCTCCATTCTCTCGTACTACATTCACTCACTGGACTCCCACCCTCTGTCTCTCCATTGCTCCATTGAATGCATCCATCAATCTTTCGTTGGTCCAATCTCTAAGGGAATAAAAGTTGCATTATAACCGATCATTATAAGAAGATTCGAAGCAAGAGAATGAGTGGAAGGGATTTTCTTGCCTCTCTTTCTTCTCTCTTCCAACCCATACCTCTCCCATTCCTCCCTCCCTCTTCTCCTTTCCCCATCTTTCTCCCTCCCATCTCTCCCTCTCATCCTTTCCCCCTCTTTCTCCCTTCCAACCCTTTATATCCACACGGCTCTACTTCATTCAGATCCAATCATATCCCGCAATCTTCTCTCCACTGCCTCCTTATCCTCCCTCTCTCCCTCTTTTTTCCCTCTTATTTTCATTCCTTGTTTCTTTCTTTTCATCGAAACATGACAACCCCAACGATCACATGATAGAATTCATAGATACTCTCAAACAAAAACTTGCGGCATACAAAGCTAGACTAAACAGATACAACAAGTGCACTAGACGCAAACACACAATTTAAAAATAATGAGAGAGGGTTTTATAGAGCGTTAAAATCAACTGATGACAAACAATCACAAAACACTCAACTGCCAACGAAAGATGTCATAGAAAATTTTTGGACTCAAATATGGTCAAATACTGAAATACACAATGCTGAAGTACATTGGATACAGACAGAAATAGAACAATTTCATAATATTCATAGTATGCCGGCCCCCGATATATCACTAGATCTATTACAAACCAGCATCCGGAAGACATAACTGGAAATGCACTGGCAGTGACAACATCCACAACTACTGGTACAAAAGATTTACATGCGCACACACATTTATTAACCCAAATAAATAAATTCATTGAAGACATTGACCAAGTACCTAGATTTCTAATAGAAGGCAAAACATATCTTCTCCCAAAAAGTAAGAATTGTAACGACCCATCTAACTACCGTCCTATAACCTGCCTATAAACCATTTATAAAATTATTACATCATGTATAAGACATCTAATTAACTCTCACTTAGACATTGAAAACATTCTCAACTAAGAACAAAATGGCTGTCGAAAAGGCATGATAGGCTGTAAAGAGCAATTGATAATTGACTCAATAATACTCAATCAAGCACAAAGACACAAGAAAAATCTCTCATGCTGCTACATAGATTATCGCAAGGCCTTTGATTCCGTCCCCCACTCTTGGTTAATTGAAGTACTAAAAATATACAGAATAAACCCGATCTTAGTTAACTTCCTGGAGAAAGCCATGCGACAATGGCACACAATAGTTAATCTTATTGATAACAAACAAAATGTTTATACAAGGAAAATAAAAATAAATAGAGGTATATTTCAGGGTGATTCCATAAGCCCAGTATGGTTTTGTCTTGCTTTAAATCCACTCTTAAATATGTTTAACAGAACGAACACGGGATAATTAATAAAAAATAAACAGTCAAAACATATAATATCACACCTACAGTACATGGATGATTTAAATCTTAATGCTTTAACACATCCAAAACTTAATGAATTAATTAAACTAGTAGAGAAATTTTCGACAGACATTAAAATGGAATTTGGACTGAATAAATGTAGAACGCCTAACATAAAGAAAGGAGGAATAGAACCCTTAGGATTCGAAACAGAAAGTCAGGGAATAATAGAACCTATGAATGAACTAGAAATGTACGAGTATTTAGGATACGAACAGTCAAAGAAAATAAACCATACTAGTATTAAGATAAATCTGACAATAAAATTTACCAATAGACTTAAAAAGATACCCCACACAGAATTAAATAGTAAAAATATGACAAAAGCTATTAATACTTTTGCCATTCCGGTTTTAATATATTCATTCGGTATAATAACTTGGACTGACACAGATATTGAAAACTTACAACGAAAAATAAGAACCGAATTGACAATGTGCAGAAAGCACCACCCCTACTCAAGTATTTACAGATTGACACTACCACGCACAGAAGGAGGCAGAGGTAAAATAGACAAAAAAAACTTACATAATAACCAAATCAAGCTGCTAAGGAAATACTTTCACGGGCGTCAAGATTCCCCTCTTCACATAAATATTTGTAAATCAGTTAATAAATATACACCTTTGAATCTAACTGATACAGTAACACAAGTTCATGAAGAACCCCAAACAATAGCAGAGAAAACTGATAGGTGGAAATGCATGACCCTCCATGGGAGACATCCCCAAGATTTGAGCAGATCTGATGTCGACAAAGAAGCGTCGAACACCCGTCTCAGACACGGAGATCTCTTCCCAGAAACAGAAGGATTCATGCTAGCCAGAGAAGAGCAAGTAATAAATACAAGGAGCATGCACCAGACTAACACAGACTGACTATTTACACCGTCACAATCAAGTAGCAAATATTATACATCAAAAACTGGCTCTAAAACATAAATTAATAGAAGACAACACGCCCTACTATAAATACAAACCTAAACCAGTTTTGGAATCTGATGCATTTAAGTTATATTATGACCGCTCAATAATTACGGACAAAACTATACACAGCAATAGACCGGACATAGTCTTGCAGGATAAGGTAGCCAAAACCACTTACCTGATAGACATAGCTATCCCAAATACACACAATCTTCAGAAAACCATAGCAGAAAAGCACCACAAATATATAGAACTAAAAGAAGAAATTAAACGAATGTAAAACATGAATACTGTACACATTGTCCCAATAGTTTTATCGACCACAGGAATTATCCCTACAGACTTACGCAACAGTATAAAAATAATAGATTTACCTAAATTGCAATATACCCTCCTACAGAAAGCTGTCATACTAAATACAACCAGAATAGTACGCCAATTTTTAAGTTCCAAGTAATGAGAGTGCTTGGAAAAGCCCGTACCTCATTGAAATAACCGGCTCAAAAGCTGTGAAATACAAAGGTAAAATAATAATAATAATAATAACTCATATTGGTGGAGCGCATTTAAAGGGCCTCAAAGATTTCTTTTCTATATCAAAGCCTCCCTCGGATATCAAAACATTTGTGCTAACATTGTGAAACTAATTGATTGATTTAACACTTTCGCTGACGTATGAAGTAATGCATGATAAATGTACTCATTTTCACGATAAAATATAGTTAATGAGTGTTGGAGTTGATAACTTTGACGGCAGTTTTGCTAACTGCTATTCAACATACAACGCATTGTTTCGCCATTTCTGGGAAATTAACGAAAGGGTTAATATTTTGGACCCTGTTAATGGTGAGAACAGATCTCAAGCATAAAATTCCACATATAAATGGTTTAATTGATCGATTCTTCATTTTATTAATTAATGTGGGGGCGCTCTCATGATTGTTTAACCTTTTAAATTTGGGTAGGTATTTTAAAATGATTATAACGTTCATAGTTTCCCTAAAAATACGTATGGAACCATTTTACTCTCTCAGCATGCAAAATGTACCCCGTGATATAATTGTTGACGTATACATCCTTGGATTCAGAGGTTCCTCCCTGAGTTAATTTTTTCCTCATTGGATAATTTTTCCCTATGCAGAAAACCACCTCTCTCTCTCTCTCTCTCAGGGCACTCGTCGCTCGTGGAAGAAAGAGGAGAAAGGAGTGGAAGGGGAGGAGTATTGGAGGCTGAAGGAGCTCCAAGGAAGGGCTCCACTACGTCAGAGCGAACGTTTACCGCGGGACGTGCTCTTGATGATGACGACGTTGCGTTAGTCTAATACTCATCTCGTCGCAGCGCGAAATCACGAGTCTTAATGAGAAAGACTCTTGGAAACGTGCAGTTTCGCAGTCTTCTATTAACTCTTACAAACGCCATTATTGCAGAACACGGGCTCACGAAGGGACACTCACGGCGAAAGAACCACAGGCGATGGCGCTGAATAAGGAGGATCCTTTCTAAAGCTCCTGGTTGAAAAATTTCGTATAGTTTCATTTTGTTTTGCAGAAACCTGAATCCTATGATTCTGCATAATAACGAAAAATAATGTTTTGCTTTTTACATGACTATCGACAAATAAATAAAATTTCATTCAGGATTAAGTGGATCGGCTGTGGCGTTGCACACTGTTGAATTTCATAAAAGAGCGGTCTGCAAACCAAAGGTTTTGAGACTACTTTGAACATTTAATGTGATAAATCATGCACAATATTTTTGCGTTATCTGAAAATCAATGCACAAATTGTGTACCAGATTAAATCTGAGTTCTTAATAATAGGACAATTCATATTTAAAAGTTTGCTTTTATGATTTATAAGTAAATTATGTGATATATTCCATTCCATTTTGTCATAATAGTTCTTTGGGTAATTAACTATTTTTCATTATTATTGTAATTTGTCAGAGTAGAATATAATTGTAGTATTGCATTGTGAGTTTAGCAAAATTTATTTAAACATAAAACTTGTTTAAAGTTGGAAATAATCTTTATTTTACGACCATTTATTATTACGATCATCTGCGACAACTTGATATTTTATAGCAAAAGAAATAATATACGGCATTGATTCCTGATTGATTAAAATTTATGAATATACCCATGACTGCTTCAGTGAAAGTGCTACTCAAAAGTATTTTTCAAATGACAATGATCTCTTAAATAATATTTAAATTGTAAAGTGATCCTATTAATTAATTTGTTGGTATCCGGTGTATTTAATAGAGTAAAGGAAAGCGAGAGAAAGAGAGAGAGGGAGGGAATAAGTATATTAAAGTGTATTGCGTGTAGACAGTTCGGAAAATGCAACGGTCACAAAGGAGAAAACGAGGTTTTTCGACCAATAGCTGTTCTGGAGGAATGTCGTACATTGAACCAGTATTATATCGATTCGCGATGATGTCCGATCGACCTATCGATCAATCGTTCACCCCATTCACCACCATAAAGCCTACTACGACGCCTGCACCAGCCAATTACTATCCGACACCTCTTGAGACCCCGAGCTTCGTTACCGTGCATCGTAAAAATGCTCCTGAAAGGGACTCCGTGAAACGACCCATACGGCAGCAAGGGATTTTTAGGAGACGGTTGGTGACAATCACTGCCTCTAACCTATCACGGCGACGCAGGCTATATTGCTGGGGATGTTTTATCCACAGGCATGCTCATTCCAGCTTTTACGAAGAGTGTAAATATCGATATTACAGTGTTTTACTGAGAGCCTAGCACATACGTAGTCGACGGTAAAATATTTCAAAAGTATAAAACTTTTTTACCAATATAACTTAAAAACGGAAACTTTACAACATTAAATTTGCGAAGATATCGATTGCAGCTTTTATCTTGCGCTAAAATGTCAGTTAGATTAATTAAATTAAACAAAACATCGATCCTTCACAACGTTTTGTTCAATTTAGAATTCAGAAACATATTTAAATTCTCCATTATTTTCATTAACCATAAAGATTATCTTACAATGAACCACACGCATTTGTGTGTTGTTCCGGAAAGCTTGATTTTTGCACCGTAGTTATGAAACGGGTGAAACGAGTTAACGAATAGCCGAAACCAATAAATTTATGATAAACCATATTATATACAATATTAAAACAATGATAAACCTGAATTAACAATCAAATAAAGCTACTCACAGGTTTAGAAATCACTTACGATGGCCTATAATTATTGATACAAGATCATGTTTTTGATAGATTTTTACGCACTGATTTACATATTCCTTTTAAGTAGTCTTTGTATTCGAAATCACGTACGAACAAATACTGAAATTCAAGTTTTTTTAGTGGGTTAGAGTGTGCTTCAAAATAAAGTCCGTTGCTTTTAGTTTATGTAGATTATTCTAGCATTAGTACGCCGTAGAATTGAGTCCGGAAAACACTGAGGCATCGTAAAAAGATCGATTGATTATATAACGTCGCAGAAATCTTCAAAAATGTAATTCTGTATCACTGGAGGCTCTCTTTCGTCACTTATCAAGTATAAATACTCTTAATACTGCTCTTTCTAAGATAATGAAAACTTAAATTAAATTACTTCTCGCGCCACATGTTCTTGTTCTGTACTTGTGCTTTTCGGTAAAAAAATGCGGAGTCGTTTCCCAACATGGCACCATCGATTTCTTTCCTCTGCGAGGGTTTACATTCATATGCAAGAAGCTGCAGTATACCAGGCGGTGACAGCGAGGTAACTGTTCACAAAGGAGTGGGCATGATGTCGAACCCGTGACCGGCTGCTGGCAGGGACGTCACGCAATGGAAATGAGCCAAAGAATATGCGACACGAAAATTAACGGGACGGACGTTAGGGGGAGAGAGGGAAGGAAAGAAGGAAGGGATGGAATCCGTCGAAACCTTTATTCTGAACTCTATTACGATGAAAATCTTTCTAGGAATTATTTACCTTGTCGCGTTTCCGCTTTGTTCGGGGAAATAGAGAAAACACAAATAAATAAAACGAGTAGATGAAACTCAAAATCTTGTCAGCAGCTATCCACGCCGCCTTCAATGGTATTGCAAAATGCAATCGTCCTTGGCATTGTTCAAAACCGTCTTTATCTTTAGAGCAACGCAAACATTGAACGGTTTGAAAATTGGACGGCAAAAAACGGAGAGAATTATTTTCCAAGGAGAGTTTTAGTCAATACGGATAATTCCATGCAAATAATATTTCCTACAGTTTCGAAATATGTGAAAAAAATTCCCAAGGACATGAATAATTCAAGATTGAAATCTCAGGTTCCTTCATTAACTATCCTTTGCCGCTTATGTAGAATTTATAAGTAATAATAAAACATCCTCACACAGGTACTTTGTAGAATGGAAATGAGAGGAGATCAACTTGAAGCGAATTAAGGTGTTTTGTATTCGCTAATTATGCAAATGGTAAATACTATAAAACATTAAACAGAAAAAAACGTCATTAGAATAGACGACCACAATTTTAATGCAAGTAGACACGCACTATGGGAAGAAATTCAGTCTGTCGAGGGGCATATAAAGCGAGCGAGATTAATACACGTTAGAAGTGTGGCATTAAGTAGTCGCGTTACTCTCGGAAGAGTTGGTTGACATTCAGTTTTCGTTTCCAGTAAGGTGGCAACCCTTAGATGACGAAGCGATTTATTCTTATGATTAAACAGTCTAAATTTTAAATTTATTACCAGTAATTGGGCAGCCCTGATAGAGTGACCTTATATATCTCGGGTATTTTAAACTTGTCTTCTAAAGGAAATGAATATTGGTAGACCAGATTTAGTGATATGAGCAGAGATGCCATTTTGTCTTGTTGTTGAGCAACATCTAAAACGCGAGAATATTCTAATTCATGCGTTGCAGATGAACAACAAAATATTTTAATCGCCATTTTCTAAAAAATTGTGCATTTTTATCAAAATATATATGATAAAAATGTATACATTTCTTCTCTAAAAATATTTTTAAGGAAATTACTTTCTCGGTTCATAATAAGCGAATTAAAACAAAGATTTCAGTATTTGACTAGAATTATAAGCACTCCTGATTGGGCAATTGGACCCGAGTGTGATATTTTCGTTTTATACTTTGGTATAAATGTTAAATACCGTAATTTATACATGTGTGACCAAAATATAGCACTCTATGTGGATAGGTGCACAATCGTTATACTAGACTGCTCGATGCAGCGTTGCTTGAAATCTGGATTTAACGGTGAAAGAGACAGGAACTGTACTGAAAAAATTTAATTTTTTGAGGCAATGTTTATTTTTAAGCAATGAAAAACTACCGTACAGCTAAATTTCAAGTTTTATATAAACTGTAACTAATTAAAAATGTAATGTTATAGATATAAATGGTGACACAACGTATCTATTATGGGGAAATTTTAGTTTAATAATAATGAATTCATAACTATTCCACATTTAAAAAATTTCAGTTTTTTTCCTGATGTTTTCACATTCATGTCAACATAGCTGCCGAGTTTCAGATTCTCAGTTATCAACCGGATCAACCACTTCCACTCCGTGTGACGCATGCACGCAGCCACGCTACAAAATTAATATACAGGATAATAAGCGCTTTTTCTTTTTTAGAGACACAATTAAAAATAGATTTTTGAAGAGAACGAGAGAGTGAGAACAAGAGAGAGAGAGAGAGAGAGAGAGAGAGAGAGAGAGAGAGAGAGAGAGAGAGAGAGAGAGAGAGAGAGAGCGGCGTACTCGCAACTTATTTCAAGCGACTAAATCATCAAGAAGTTTCATGATGCGGAAATTAATTACGGGGAGCGCGATCATAAAATCATATGGAAATAATTAGAGGAAATAGGATTTTTCTATTAAATTTACGATGTTGACCACGGCTGATAAAACAATGCACTAGAGAAAACTGTAGAATGTAATAATCGGGAAAAAATTTAATTATAATATTCTGAGAGAATTTTTGCAGTTCCTAACCCTCTTTAAAAAATCGATAAGCTCACTTTGTGTAAAACAAGTATTGGAATTCAATTGAGATTAAAAAATGATTCCGAGAAGAAATTCTTTATGCAAAACTAGATGCTTGATTAAAAATTAATAATGCATTTTTAAACTTCTTCGATGCAATTATAAAAAATAGAATGGAATGCGCAAATATTTAAATAATCAAATAAGGAAAAAAAATCGAAAATGAATTGTCAAGCCGAACATGTAGCATGAAATCACGTTGCTAGAGAATTTTTACGAAGACGAACTTTTCAAAATTCGAAATCCATTTCTCCGGTGAAAATTCACCGATAGTCCATTATAGTACGTATCGAAGAGTAATTGTAAGGGCAACTTGTAAAATATATGCGATGCATTTACATGGAGAAAAAAAATAGTTTCTCCATTGCGTCGACATCGTTTGAAATATCAAGAAAATTACTGGAGTTTTAGTGGACTATATAAAAAAATCTAAAGATAAATACATTAAAAATTTAGTTTTGCACACGCGGTCTAACCATAATGTAGATAAAAGTATTTTATAATACAAATTAATGGTAATTTAAATGAAACAGGAGAATTCATTTTGTGGAACTTCATCTTGGAAACCTTGAACCCATTCGTTAAAAATTTTCCAATTTATTACACGCGTATAATGGAATATTTCCAAGTTATAACCAAAATTTCTTTTGGATAATGAATTCGAATCCACACCAATTCTATCTTAATTGCTTTCTCAGAATCCCTCCAGCCTCAATAAAGTTTTAGATCAGATTTTTATATGTGCTTACTATCCAACGTAATTCATTTCTTTCAGATGAGAAATCCTCAAATGGAGAAAGTACTTATGTTTTACTGCAATTTATGAAATTATATCGGAACTCGACTCCTAATGCATTTATATCTTATGAGAACTTGAAGATTAAATCCTTTGCGAAACTTTTCGCATCAACTGGCATTTCAGAATCTGTCAATTTTATCCCATCGCAATCTTTTAATCACGCTTTCAATAAGAAGGATGGTTTAAATCGCTCGATCGCTCAAGGCAATAAAGGATCCCAGGGGAATAAATCGATGATTTAAACCATATTATGGATCCATTCGTTCCCACTGCAGGTCGCTTCACGCATCATTAGGGCGACGAGCGACCGAGTGCTACGGCGTGGCCTCAGTGTGCGCGAACCATATAGGAAACGCGACTCTGGCGGAAGGAAAAATCTCCATGACGACGGACGAGCGAGAGAACGCTCCAACGGAGACGCACGGATGGATAATATTATTCGCACTCCGCATCCGAATCCGGAATTCGAATGCCGATCGAACGGCGAAAAAAATCGCGAACCTAAATGGAACGTGACAGGTCCTCCGTGAGTTCTGACCAAAAAAATCTCCCTCCATTTTCACGGTCGTCCCCTTCTCCTAAAAATCAATTCTAGCGGAAGGGCTAAAGAGAAGAACGCCATCACGCGCTTCCTGCCCGCATTTGTACGTGTCTGTCGGGATATGAGCTTAATTCGTTCTGCGATTTCCACGTCCTCCTCCCTTTCCATCTTCCCGCCACTCACTCCGCCTCCCTCCCTAACCATTCCATTCCCTATTCCGGCCATCCATCTCGATCGATTAAATGCGCTTGGCAGAAAAAAATGGGACCTTCTCATTCACTTTAACGGCTGACGTAAGGGCCTTTGAAGGAAAGATTGGAAAAAAATTTTGAAGAGAAAAAAATCACCATCTAATTTAAAGAAATATAGACCGTGGGGAAATGGATTTTTTCAACGCCGGTTTTGATGGGTAATGTCATTGCCTTCAATGGTCAGTGGGATGGATCATCAAGAGATTGCTTTCTTAATAACTCTTTCAAAAGAGATGTTTAATTCAATTTGGCTAATGAGGAGTTTTCCAAGCTGCGTTTAAAGAAATTACTGACTTGATAAAAATATGATTAAAAAGTATAGACGACGAGAAATGAGATAATTAATTAACTCGGATTAATTTAACCCTTATTTAATCAGTTAAATACAGGAAAATACAGTTAATTTAAAACTCAAGGGACCCAAAATTCGTATTTTCGAAATAAACTGTTTCGGATTATCCTGTATTTCATCTTGGTGTCAAAATTTGAAGTTCAAAGTATTCGTTCGCTCGCATGGTTACGAATACCATTATCGTCGCCTAGCAAGTGTTGAATAGATTGTTAGGTAAATCACTAAACTCGAATTATCTAGTTCGTCGTACAGTTATATCAAACTGATTAAGCAGAATTCTCCAAACGTCATAAAATGAGTGTAAAATCCAAATGCGCATTTCGGCTACGAAGCGGTTATCAGGATCCCCCATCGGTGGATAATGCTTGCCTTGTAGCCAAAATGATCATTTGATTTTCATAGCCATTTTATGACTTTTGGAGAATTCCGATTTATCAGTTTGATGCAAAATATGTAAAGATAACACACATATTTAATGATCAAACAGATATGCATTAAGATGGAGAGGCATTAATGTAATAAATGTTACACATAATAATGAAGAACGAATATAAGATGTGATAGTCATCAGTTTGTTAATTCATATCACTGTTTTTTAACATTCGTTAATTTTACTTTGTGTGAGACTGTCTTCTATTTCTTGGATACGAATTTGCTTAATGTGGCTATTGCATTTACCACACTGACATCTGCATCACCGTTCATAAGTGATTCGAGCACAGAAAGCGGCGTTGAGGCGTCTTTGCGTGTAGGGCGTATAGGTTCAAGGAGGCTCTCCATTTCATCCACTTCTCTCTCGCTCACTGGAGCTGCTGTGGGAATAATCGCTTCTGTGTTGATTGTAAGAATATTTCATTGAATCCATTGCCCGGGATTTGCTTTCATGCAATCAACAATCGCAAAATCTTGGAAATGTGTTAGGCTGGCAATTTTAGACGTCAGTTAAACCTAGTTGTCATAGTTTCGTATCGTATTTTCGATTTCGAGTCCACTATTCTTGTTTGTAAATCCAGCTTTTGCAAAGTAATTTTTAGTAAAGATACAGGATCCTAGACTACAACTGTTTCTCATTGCATCAAGCACATTCCATTTCCTGACATCAGTCTCAAGAATCTCGCAGAGATAATATACTTATTACCAGTACCTTTTGCATGACCTTTTAAGGTTATTGATAATTCCCAGGGTTTGGAGATGCATGTAACTAGCTGTGTTCGAGGGCAGAAATAAAATACGCACGTACCTTAAATCTGCTTCCGTTTGATTCAGTGCACCACACCGTTTCATTAGCAGAATAAGGTTCCTGTTTTGGGAACCCATTCGTCGCTCCTTAAAGGGTGTTCCCGTCATCCAAGCAGTTTCGCTGGCCTTGTTGTCCGAAGGAAGATGTGTTATCTCTTTAAAATATAGAGGATTTACGGACTTAACAAGAATGATTGGTTGTAATTTTTCATTTCCATCAGCTCTAAAAGTTAATAATTTGGTCAGTCTATCTTTGGATTTCTTCTGCAGTGGCATGTTACACCTTTCAATTAAAGTGTCTGATCTGGTTGCAAATTATAAACTAAACCAGTTTCATCGTAGTTGAAGATATCTTTTAGCTCGTAATTTTTAAGAATCGCTTCGATAATATTTCACCAATTACTAGCAGATATGGTAAAAAGATTCACGCACAACCCCACGATAGTATGCTCCTTTTTGAAAAGCTGAGTTCATAAAATTATGTCCTGTCGTCTTCGCCAACTCATTCGCGTTTTCCTTTACTAAAGTTCCCGAAATCGGAATGTCAGTCCTGGCCTCGCGAAACCATACAAAAACTTGTATTTCCAAGTGCGAGACATATTCTTTTCGGACATTGTTTCAAAATAAGCTACGGCTTAAGCCAGTGGTTCTCAACCGGTGTGCTGCGAGACTTTGAGGAGAAATTGCTAATATGCGCGTCTTCCACCCATTATATCCACAATTAAAACAAAGAAACTAGCACAGTGTATTAAGACTAGTTAGATCCAGTCCAAAAATATCACTGCTTTAAAAGGCGCGTAAAGAGTATGTCTGACAATAACGTTGTCAGCATTGTCATAGTCACCGAATCCCTTGTGCATGAGTCATAGACAGCTGATGGGTTCTTGTTGCTCTCAATAAGTCTCTACGATGAGGAATTTAGCATGCTCTGCTTGCGGTAACCTTCCTGGCTGTCCGCGACTCTGGCACATTTATTTATCAAATCAACACTAGCCTAGATTCGTTGCTGGCTTATACTACAATTTGGTGTCTGTGAATGTATGTTTCGTGATTTTATTCTGTATAAAATAATTTTTTATTAAGTGTTTTGTGTAATACCGTCGGTAGGAAACTGTAATATTTGTGGTATTGTCCATTTATCATTGCTAAAAATGATAAAACTGGCGCCTCTAAAAATGGACAGATTTATTAAAAGAAAACGTAACGGTGAAAAATGTGAAGAATATATTAAGAAAAAAGCCAGTACCAGCGGGACCAAGCCGAGTTAGATTTCTAAGGTTTCTCGCATGTATAGGGACAGTTATTTGAGTCGGCTTTTCTTGGCGTGGTGATAAAGATTGTCCTGTTCCAATGTGTGTTGTGTGCGGTGAGAAACTATCAAACGAAGCTATGCTTCCCAGCAAACTGAAGCGACATTTTACCACAAAACATGCTCACTTTGAAGGAAAAGATTTGTACTATTTCAAAAGGTTGATGGAACTGCATTCTAAACAAGCGAGTTACTTAGAAAAAAAACGTTGAAGTGTCTGATAGAGTTCAAGTTGCTTCTTATCAGGTAGCAGAAATCTTAGCTCAAAAAATGAAGCACCACACTATAGCTGAGTCGCTTATTTTGCCTGCATTCCATGCGATAGTTAGGACAACGCTTGGTGATGAAGCAGGATAGTAAATTGCCATATTTATGATTTTTAATGATACGATTCGAAGGTTAGAAGACGTCATCTAGCATAGAGGAAAATGTTTCTAATAAGCTTCAGATGTCAGACTTTGCTTTGCAAGTTGACGAGTCAATCGATATTAGCGGCAAAGCACAAATATTAGCATTTGTTCTCTACATTCATGAAAATGAAATAATTAATTTTTGTGCTTCAGAAAACTCCCAAAACAGACCAGAAGTCAAGATATATTCGATACTTTGACATCTTACTTAGAACGTTTTAAAATTTCATGAAAGTTATGTGCAGGAATTGGTACCGACGGTACTCCATTCATGTTGGGATCTACCAAAGGCTTCGTTTCACTTGTAAAACAACAGAATCCAACAACGAAAACTAGATACTCATTGTTTTTTGCACAGGGACGCCTTTGTTGGAAAGACATTAGGAGTTTACTTAAAGTCCGTATTATACCAAGTTATTGGAATGGTTAATTTTGTGAAATTAAGACCTCTAAAGACCCGCCTATTCAAACAGCTTTGTAATGCTATGGATTCGCAGTACGAATATTTAGTTTTACACCCAGAAATAAGATGGCTGTCAAGAGGATGAGCGTTGGCTTGTGCATATGAACTTAAAGAAGAGATGTTACTATTTTTGAAATAGAGGGAAACAGTGATTTTTGTGAATATCTTAGCTGTGAACTTTGGTGTGCCAAATTAGCGTATTTGGCAGATATATTTATGCATCTGAATAGTGTAAACACCGGCATGGATAGCGTAATGAAAACACCCTGACTTCTACGGATAAGCTACTGGCATTGCAGAGAAAAATAATCATCTGGAAAAAGAGAGCTAGAGAATGTAATCTTGAAAAGCTTCCTATGATTCCAAAAACCCATACGAAAGAAATTGTTGCTCCCGTGGTGGAGCATATAGCAACTCTAGAACACAATATTAAGCGAGTTACTTTCCATCCTTGACTCCAGAGAAATACGACCGGGTAGGGAACTTATTCACACCAGTGACAACTGACTTATGCGTTTTTACTCTCTCCAAAGAAGAAGAAGAGTTAGCTTCTCTTTTAACAGATCGCAGTCTGAAAATCAAATACGCCGAATTTTCTCTGGATATGTTCTGGATATCAGTTATAGAAGAATATTCAGAAATTGCTAAAAAATAGCTTCGGCAGTTTTCTACATCCTGTGTGAGTTGCGTTTTTCGACACTTACAAACATTAAATGCAGAAAAAGGGAAAGGTTCAACTGTGTTGAAAATGGAATGAGATTGTGCTTATCACGGATGTCTTAATATCAGTGCTATCATTAGAAAACGCCAAGCTCAAGTGACACATTAGGTAAGATTTTAAAATAGATTTTTTAACAAAACTTCATCATTTGTTCTGTTTTACGACATAATAACTTAATTTGGTCGATTTCATACACGATATAATACACAAAATATATGTATTTTTCTGATCAATCCTTGTTCTTTATTCAAATCTAATAGAAGTGTGCCGCGAAAAAAGTGAATATCCAAAGTATGCGATCATCAAAAGGTTGAGAACCACTGGCTTAAGCAGACTTTAGTGGCGGATTTTGCATTTAAATTAAAAATTAACCGTATTTCGAAGTAAAAGCAATAAAAACTACACAAAACCCTCTTCTGTGGCTGTGGGAATGGTACAGAAATGCCTCAGTTAACAAATCCTCTGGTAACAAAGCTCTTTTATAACAAAATCGGCATTATTTTTGAAAAGAATCGAAGAATTTAAAAAAAATTAAGAAACTTCGTGAAAAGCCATTAATAAGAGTAAACTTTTATAATCATCGACGTTGCAAATACGATCCAAGAAGTGGGTATCGAGCAAATCGACGACGTGTAATACTTGCTGGATAGCTACGGATGACACTTGCTGTTCCCAATTGTAGTTTCTTCAACCTCGATTCCCAGCGCTGCAAATTCGGATTAGCAGGAATTCAGTAGGATCCATTGATTTATCGCCTAATTTAATCTATTATCTATTCATAAAATAATTATAATATTTCATGTTTATAGGCATATTTTATATTATTTTGGTTAGTAATTAATGGTATGCCACTGTATTTCCCCTTCTCTGAAGTCCTGGAACGCATCACTATTCCTCTTGTGCTATTTCCACCTCTATAAACGAAGTTTCAGATAACTAAGTGTCATCATGGAACTCACTTAATTTACCAAGGTATTATTGTAACGACTACCAATTATCAGTTACATCGAATTATCCGATGTCAAATTAACGAGGTTTTCCCGTAATGACGGATATGGCACTTATAGTCGTCTCTGTTAGAACACTGATTTGAAATCTATGTCCGTAGTTTTAAGAATTCGGGTTTTCATTCGATGCTAACTAATGTCTTCAATTGAATCTCATTTCAAAATAAAAATGACCCAAAATTAAGCTATATAGTAGTATGTTTTCTGCGTACTATCCATATCTCGAGAGAATGAAAAGTTATTCAAACACGATAAATAAATAAACAGAGAAAACATGTTAGTTCAACAACGTCAGTTGTTTTCACGGAGAAAGAAGGTGGGATTCTTTCCTGTTTCCGGTCACCGAGGAACGTTCCTTCCACCTACTTGCCCCTCCCGGAATTTTTATTCATCGACAAAACGAGGAAATATCACTCGCATTTGTAAAGCCATAGAAAAGAGGTCAAATGGATATACTTCAAAGCCGTTCTGGATCGCAAATGCAAAATCATCTTCTTTAAGAGCTCCCTGTTGCGCACGGCCAACTTCGGAACTACATAAGGCGAATAAATCATTTTTTTAAAAGTTGTTGGTTTAAAAGCACGGTAATACCTATTTATGTAGTTTTCGGGTTATTTATGCTCAAAGAGATATTTTGACTACGATTTATCAAAGAAAATTTACGGCCGATCAAGTACCTCTGAATTTTGTTAAATCAAAAAACGATATATTGAAGCAATGATGCACTAGAAAGGAACTTCGTCGTGCTTTAGCAACATATATAAAAATTATTTTTATGAGGAATGAGGTAAAGATCCTAAACGTAAGAAATTTTTAAATTAAGAATTTTTCTCGAAAATAAGTGTATTTCCTATCAATAAGGAGACGTTGATATTAAATTTTGTCTACCAATCATCTCAAAACACAGTCAAGAATACAATTTTTATAATATTGTGTATTATATCCTCCACATCTACCTGACGTAAACATTAATATAGCTTTACAATTTAATAAAATGATCATTGTATTTTTACGTTAGCATCTAATATACAAAAAAGTCATTACAGTGAGCTTCCATTTTGTTATAAAATGAGAAAAATAATTATGCATAGCTTTTGTCGTATTAATTTTGACATAAAAATAATTTTTAACCATCACATTATGCAAAAAGTTAATTTATTATTTGTTGTTAATCTAAGGCGGTGGCGCCACGTCAAATTTCGGCTTCCCCCGCAAGATTATTCCTAGGCCGCGATAATATTTTTTAGAATTATTTCTTATGAAACTTTTAATAAGATAATAAGATAATAAAGCAAATGCATATTCATAGATATTACACGCAATACAACTATTCATGTTATCGAAGATACATAATTGCATCAAGCAAAAGTTTTCATGATTGTTGTAATTAAGTCAGAATCAACATTTTTAAGACCATAAAAATGACAAAGCATTTAATATTCATTAATTAATGATAATATTAGAAATAAACAAAAAATAAAGACATTTTCATCTAGCATAACATAAGTGAATTCGTAAATTATAAACTTCATCTAAGACTTTTGCGTTATTATCTGCTCACCGTGGATGCTATTGCCAGAATATTTAAAAATGACATTAACAGCGGAATAAACACATTGAAGCTTGAGCTCATACCAGTTGTTTTGTTATTATTAACACAGCTAAATATTCAATAGCATTCAGTACGTGGATTTTGTTTTTTCATCTTATAAAAATGCTAATTGGAGATAAATTGAACCTAAAAAGTTTTCATACACTTTTGAGATCGGACGTAAAATACAGGACCAAAAATTCTGCTCTTATTGCGTGGATGGACCATACGCTATGCCACTGATTCTAAGTCTGCTTATTGTCTACATAAATCTCTTAGTCATTTTCAAGCTCTTGAAATTCGTTATTGCCATTTCATAAAACGTAAAAAATTCTAAATTTGAATCGAGATTCGATAATATTTTTTGTCCAACGAAAATTGAATTCTTTCGTAAAGATTATCAGGCAAGTTTCTAGTGCAAAATATGAAAGTGTAATACCTACCATTTATGCTACATTATGCAAATATAACAGGCATATTTTCCGTTTCTAGTACATGAGTGTCCCACGCTTTGAATATAACAGTATTCACAGAAATATTCTGATTAATATTTCAGCATGGCGAAATATTATTTGTGTTAAATATTATTTTAAATTGCAAATTCGACTTCTCGTGCGGGTATTTCCGAGCTCAATTATGCCCACAGCACTCATTTTAAAAATATCACGCGTATCTCCTCAACCGTGGTTTGCATCATAAAAAGTTTTTCGCGTTTAAATTTAAAAAGCGAGAAACGCGGGAATTATTCGGAATCCAAGAAAAGCCACCGTGCAAATAAGAGTTCTGGAAGGAAGATGGAACATTTTCATACAAACGGAGACGTGATTTGCTTAAACAGGCGATGAATATGAAACAAGGACCTTTAACTAGGGTGCAAACCACTCATAGTTGACGGTCGAGGATCTCTTTACTTGAATCCCTAACCCAAGCCATTAAGTGGCCTCGGCGTACTTAAAGGCGCTTATCTTCTGAGAGAACCGAGCGAATTTGCACCCACACTTTTCTCCCCTCTCTCCTTTCTCTCCCTCTGTCCCTTCCTCTCCCTCCCTCTCTTCCTTCCTCTCTCTTCCTCTCTTCCTTCCTCTCTCTCCCTCTCTTCATTCCTCTCTCTCCCTCCTTCTCTCCCTCCCTCTCTCCCTCCCTCTCTCTCTCCCTCCCTCTCTCCCTCCCCCTCTCTCTCCCTCCCTCTCTCCCTCCCTCTCTCCCTCCCTCTCTCCCTCCCTCTCTCCCACCCTCTCTCTTTTCCTCTCTCATTCCCTCCCGCCCTTTCTCTCTCTCTCTCCCTCCCTTCAGTTCGAATGCTGGTAGTATGCGGACGTACTTGAGTAACTGCCTCGCCACTCGCACATTTTGCCTTTCTCTCTTTCAATACTAGGAAAGTTAATGCGAAACTGATGGGATATCCACTGCTAAGATTGATTATTATATATATATATATATATCTACACCCTCAGAAAACATACTTACAACGTGGTCTACGCAATGCTAAGCGATTGTGCTAAGTGTGACCATGCTGTGAAGCGTGGCCTGTGCTCTCTTTCATGTAGAAAATATAAATATCTCTTTCATCCCTCTTGCTAATCAGCGTCTGAAGACGATCTGAAGACGCTGAGAGGAGCAGTGTGCATTGAGAACATCTATTGCAACATGGAAAGACTCGCATAACGAACAGGCAAAGTGTATTGAACTAATAAACACTTCGCTATCTAAAATGAGCAATAAGCTCAATTAATTTTCAGTGAAAATATTTCGCTTAAAAATCGATTTACCGATGTTTAAGCCAGCCTAAATCTTATTAAGGAAGAACAACTCAGGAACGTCGTCGAGGCCTATGGTATTCCTCTTGAGCAAGGTGAATTTGTTGACTCTTTAGTATGTAAATTATTAAACCGTACATTAATTATATAGACTACTCTATTAGAGTCAGATCGCGACTGCCCTCAGTTTCCAATGCAGTCACTAGGCCCCCTACAATCGTCGTCCGTTTTTTTAGATCTTGCTCTGCGGCTGATTTTGTACAAGGTCGAAGGACAAAAAGAAATCCTTTTCTTTATTACTGAGCCAGGTCCACGTAATCCCCATTTATGTTAATGAGTCTCTGACTCAAATGAATAGGAAATTATACGCATTGGCAAGAGGAATAAAAAGGAGGGAAAGTTAAAATTCTTATGGGTTCGAAATGGTCGAGTAGACGCAGGAAAATGCAAAGGGTGTGAGTGAATTTCTATTTTTTTCTGAAGATGACCTTAATAATTTCAAATAGGGTAAGGTAACTTTTTCACGTTTGACTAGACAACTAACTTGCGATGAAATTCGAATTTCACTTGTAAACTGCCAATCCTTGCTTTGTCACATATATGAATTCCGATCCTACTTCTCCACTCAAACTGTTGACATAATATGTATTACTAAAAACCAGGCTTAAGACAAATGTTCCCTATGAGATGGTCCAGCTACCAAACGTAATTAGATATCATGGGATTGGTAACATTGGTGGTGGTGTTGGCGCTTTCATCTACCCTCGATTAAATTTCTCTGTTCTGGATTTTTTCCTTCAATCTATTATTCACAGCCTGAATTCATTGTTATGGAAATTTCTGGGTTAAAATCCTAAATTATTATTGTGTATTGTTTATCGTTCACCTAAAGTCGGCCTTGTTTTTGACCTTGAGAATACTTTGTTGAACTTCAGTCCGACTTATAAAAATATTGTTATCCTCGGCGATTTTAATGTGGATATGTTTTGAGACAGTTTTGATAGTATCTATCTGAGGAATTTCTATTATTGCAACAACCTCCATTTAGTCCCATCTGACGCAACTCACCATACATCAAAAAGCCACAATCTACTTGATTGTGTATTGTTGATGAGGTCAGATGTTTTTAGTTCAACATCAATCGACTCCCAAATACATATTTTTAATTCTTGCCTCATGCAATGCATTGATTATCATGCCCCCAAACTTCCCTGTAACCTCCTCCTGCCCCGCGGTTAACCAACGATATTAGGCAGCGTATGAAGAAAAGAAACAGACTCTGCCGTGCCTTCATTCGTACGAAAAATCAAGCCATTTACGAACTTTCTAAAAAATCTCGACATCACGTTCAAATGTTGGTCACTGAATCAAAGTGTCTCTACTTGAGTTGCTCTATTTGTATGTAATGGAATTATACACAAAGCTCTATCATGGGTAGAAAAGTTGTCATGTGAACTACACTGTGAATTGTGTGTAATCATGTTAAGTGAAAATGAGGTAATAGTTATCAATATATAAAGGTCACCCAATGGGTGGTTTGAGACTTTTATGGAAATTTTGGAAATTTTGTTCACGTCCTTAGTAAACTATAGTAATGCTGTTGTTTTTTGTGGTGATTTTAATGTGAACTTATTATCTGAAAGAAAATGTGCAGAAAGCATCATAAATTTATTTTTATAATGTGGTTTTTATATAACTGTTTTTGAGCCCACTACGTATAATAACACTTGCATAGATAATGTGTGTAACAACTTATATTTTGACTTGTATGTAACTGGGGTTATTGATCCAATTTTATCTGATCACAAGGACTTTGGATAGAAATGGATGTATTAAGGGGGAAAATCTACTTGGTCACTAAAATACTCAAAAGATCCATCTCAGAAAAGGGCATAAATCTATGTAAGGATTTATTTAATTGTACAGATTGGTATATTCTTAACTCGTTGAATGATATAAATAGATAGTTTTAGGTATTTATGCATATTGTAAATAATGTGTATGTAACCAGATTTCCATTGAGAGAAGTAAATAGCAAGATCAGGAAACATAAGATACCTTGGTTTAATAACAACCTCAAAGTTATGAGGGATCAAGTTATATTAGTACATTCTCTGTCTAAAGGTAACTCCTCGGAGGAAAGGAAAACTCACTATAGAAAACTAAACAGATTGTATAAAAATGTTTTAAAAAGGCAAAGATCAAAGCCAATAATAATTTCATTAAATATTCTGAAAAACAAACTAGAGCTACCTAGAAGTTGATCAGAAGTGAGTCAAATATTAGCTACTGTATCAAAACATTGTTCTCTCTTCAGATCAACTAAATGACTATTTCATTAATGCACTTCGTGCTCTTGCATCGGGCATTAATAATGGAGATTTAAATCCAACTGAACTACTTAACAATTGTCCCTCAGCTAATGCAAAATTCAAGTTCACAAGAATTATAGAGATGGAAGTCAAGAAAGTATGTAATACGTAAAATGAAATCTACAAAAAGTCAAGATGTATATAGGTGGTCCAACTACCTTTTAAAAGCAGTTAGTGATCAAGTGGTCTATGTATTAACTTATATGTTTAATGTTTGCTTGGATAACAGTACAATTCCTGATAAACTCAAAGTCTCTAAAGTTGTCCCTATACAGGGTGTCAGGAAACTCCAGCATAATAAGCTTACCACGTGAATCCTTGCATAAATTTGAGTCGACAACCTGTTTTGTTCAAGTGTCAGACGCTTCGTTTCGTCAGAAATCGCTCTTAAAAATGAAACGATCTGGCAACACCGCACGGTAATACGCAACAGATAGAGATTCTCGACGCGCATAATCTTCCTATTCCACTAGCACCGCGGTAACGCGTTTATGTTTTGCGTGCGAAAAGTTCACGTTTCGAACCCGTGATCCATACATTTTTTGTAATGCGCCTGTTAATACTGTTCACTGCAAGTTCGCTTTATTTTTTCTAAAGGTATATTGTTTTATTTTCAATTTTGTAATAATATATTCTTTATTTAGAAATAACAATAGGCCTACACATAGTTTCTTTTTACCACGAGCTCCTCTATTGGTATGTTAAGTTAGTACAAACAGGTACTGACGGATACGACACACTAGTAGCTTGACACTTGTTCAGACAACATGGGGTACACCTTCAATGAGTATGCAGACATGCGCTTCATTTTTTTGGGGAGTGTCGATGTGTGGCACAGAGCTACGCGCGTGTATACAGAACGCTATGCAAATCGGCGGCACCCAGACTGCAACGTATGTACACGACTGGATCGTCGACTTCGAGAAACAGGATGATTAGCTCCTCTTCCACGTGTCGATGGTGGAAAAATTCCTCACAGAAGAACACCAGAGAACGAGGAGCTTGTGCTACAATTCGTTCGAGAGAATCCTCGAACATCTGTACTGCAAATATGCCAACGAACAGGTCTACCCCATTCAACCGTTCATGAGATTCTTAAGGAGGAAATTTTTTACACGTTTCATTTCATAAGGGTGCAAAACTTAACACCAGAAGATCATGGGCAAAGGGTGTGGTTCTGCGAGTGGTTGTTAGAAGATCATCATCAAGATCCCGAATTCACTGCATCTGTGCTCTGGAGCGACGAGAGCTCGTTTTTAAGGGAAGGAGTCTTTAACACGCACAACGAATATGGCTCGTATCAACCCTCATGTTGTTCGCGAGAGGGGATTCCAAGAGCGCTGGTCCATCAACATGTGGGCCGGAATTTTAGTAGAGCAAATCATTGGCCCCTATTTGCTTCCTGAGAGAGCACGTGCGCGGACATACGCCACTTTTCTTCGGGATGTCCTCTCTAATTTGTTAGATGATGTGCCGCTTGCTGTACGCCAGTGAATTTGGTTTCAACACGATGGGGCACTGGCACATCGAAGGATGACTGTGCAACGTGTTCTAAATGCCACATGGCCAGATCGGTGGGTCAATGTCACCTGACCTGAACCCTTTAGATTTATTTATATGGGGCCACCTCAAATCGGCGGTGTAGGATGTCAACAAGCCTGAGGATGTAAATGTTGCACGGATCCATGCCGGTGCTGCAACATTAGATAGGGAAATGCTATAGAGCGTGTGGGAAGAACTAATCAAACGAGCTGAAGGTTGCATTGCTGCCAACGGGAGCCACTTTGAACATCTCCTATGAAATGACAATTAACTACTCTTCCGTTTGAACACTTCCTAAAGGGACAATGGAGTCCAAGTTATTTTTTCTGTCATTATTTACGTTTGTTTGGTTAATGTTACTAATTTGTTAAGATTACTGTATTAGTTAACCTTGAATTTTAATGTACCTGAATGAAAAGAAACGAGGGAAAACAATGAAGAAATAAATCACAAAAGGTTATAATATCAAAAAATAAAAAATAATATATAAATTTAAAAAAAAAATTACAAAAAACAAACAATAAAAAATAAAAACAATATAACCTGATAAGAGAATCGAACCGCGAGCCTTTCGCACACAAAACAGAAACGCATTACCACGGTGCTAGTGGAACACGAATATTATGCGCGTCGAAAAGCTCTATCTGTTGAGTACTGCCGTGCGGTGTTGCCAGATCGTTTCATTTTTAAATGCGATTTCTGACGAAACGAAGCGTCTGACACTTGAACAAAACATATGCTGTCGACTCATATTAATGCAAGGATTCATGTGGTAAGCTTATTATGCGGGAGTTTTCGGACATTCTGTATATAAGAAAGGAGATAGAACAATAGAAAATAATTACAGGCCTGTCTCCCTCATATCAGTTTTTGAAAAATATTGGGAACACTTGTTAAAAACCAAATTTTTGTTATTTCGAGGGGAATGGTTCAGCTTTCAGTGATTTGGGTAAAGCATTTGACTGTGTACCTCATGAACTTTTATTATAGAAATTAGCTTATTGTGGAATTGTAGATGAAGAACTAAACCTTTTTCAGTCATATCTAACTCACAGAAAGCAATGCGTCTCTTTAAATGGTGAAATATCAAGTACAAGGTGTTTTCGAGTTCTATTTACACTTTGAACACAGAGAAAAAAATAGAACAAAAGTTTTTTTAAGAAATTTTATTAATGAAATTTGTACATGAGAATATGCCATTTTGAAATGTTAAAACCAGAATCTGAAAGTAAGCTCATTATGTTTTGAAAATTGTGTCCTCCAAGTGACGACCATTTCGGCGCAGGAACTATTGAAGCCTCTTCCCGAAGTTCAACATCACCTGCTGAACCATGTGTCGGAGGATAGCCAACACTTCTCGTCATATAGCCTCCTTCAGTTCTGGCAAAGTTCGCGGTTTGTTTATGTAAACTTTCGACTTCAAGTATCCACAGAGAAAGTAATCACATGGGGATAGGTCAGGTGAACGAGGTGGCCAGGAAATATCTCCCCACAATGAAATGAGGTGTTCCGGAAACAAGCGACGAAATTCAGCCCGTGGTAGTCCTGGCGGTTTCTTCATTGCTGGACCAGTTTTTCTGAAGGTGCTCACCCATTTCAATATTGTGGGCCTTGAAGGAACACGGCCGTGACGGCCAACATTGAAGTGCGTCCGGAATCTTCTTTGCGCGACTGTAGCAGAATCACCACTTTTAAAATACGCCTCTACGGCAAACGCACGTTGCTCCTCACTCCACTGTTCCATGGTGGCAACTAAATGGCAAGGTCAGGTGGACACAATGAGACCCTCCCCACCATCCTACGTCACCCCCTCCAACTGAGCGCCTCTCTGAAAGTGTAAATAGAACTCGGAAACACCCTGTATTAAAGAGGTTGAGATGGGTGTTACTCAACGATCTGTTTTGAGGCCCATAGTGTTTATTATCTTTATCAATGATCTGATAAATAATGTCCAAGGTCCTGCAATCTTAAATGCTGATGATGCAGCGCTGATGGCAAGTCTAAAGTATATTATTCAACTCAAAAAGAAATAAAAATAGGCAACAGAAAGCTTCTGCTTGGTTTGAAGGAAAAAAATATTCCTGAAAAGGAAAAAAACAAAAAGGTGCTATTTTCGCTTAATAATGCACAAGTGACTGAATTGGAACCTGTTGTCAATTAACTTGGTATATGTTTAGATTCCAAATTAAACTGGAGACCACATGCCCAAGTGTTAAAGAAAAGATTATCAAGAGTCTTGTACCTATTACAGACTTAGTAGGGTGACATCAGGAAAAACACTAAAAATAGCCTATTATGCTCATTTCCATAGCTTGATGTCCTATGGTCTGATTCTTTGGGTATATCTCCAGCTGCCAAGGAAATTTTTATTATCCAAAAAAAGCTCTTAGAATTGTGGCAGGGATTAATAACAGAGAGCATTGCAAGCCCTTTTTTAGACAATATAAAATTATGACCATACCTACATTGACTGTATATGGAGGTGTATGCTTTATGAAAAGAAATTATGATGCTCACCCTGTAAGAAATGTAATTCATGAGCATTACACTAGAAACTCTGTACTTCTTGATGTACCTAGGAGAAGACTTGACAATAATGATTGCATTTATAGAAATTTTTTAATAAACTCCCTGCAAGTGTAAAGGGTCAAAATCCTGACTCCTTCCAAAAAAGGATCAAAGAAATACTTGTAGAAAAATCATATCATGATGTAAAGGAATTTTTTGTTGATATTATTGTCTAATGCAAATATGTATGATTTGATGTACTATATTTTTCTTTTATTTATACTAGATTTTAAGTTTTAATATAATCTGACTTGTCCTATTTTCATAGCATGACCTAATGGATTTAATAAAAATTATTATTATTATTACCTTCTCACGCCTGAGCCTTTCATATATGGCATGAACTAAGGCATCTTGGCCTTGTATCACTGCTGAAATTAACGGATTACATCCGTTCTGTTATTGATAACTGAATGGTCACCATTCTAGTGTTATTCAATTTTAGTAAAGCGTTTGTCCTAAAGCTCTCTATACGGTCATTCATTTCCCCGACTTTCGCCGACAACGGGATCAATTTATTGCTCTAACGCTGGTTACCTGATAGGAGATGCAATTATAAGATAATTATCAAGTGTATTTAATTTATTTCTATTTCTTAAAACCCTCAAAATTCGATTTTTATGCATACATTCCTATTGAGTTAATACTCTGTTTGGGCTCGTAATGGCTGCCGTTGTAGCAGTCAAAAGGAGTTGTCCATACTTGGTTATAGGGAGCTTTACTTTGACCAGGTGAACCAATCAGTCCTTAAAAAAAAATACTTAACTTTTTTGCTCTGCGTTAAATTGGTTTCACTCGTACTTGGATGGACCTTGTCAAGCCGTTAAGGACTCAAAGGAATTTTTTTCTGGTTGGTCTCAATTCGACACGGTATTTCCCAGGGCTCCGTCCTTGGTTCCCTTTCGTTTTCTCTGTATATTCTCGATCTCCCCAAATGCATCAAACATTGCAAATATATGTTGTATGCTGACGACCTCCAAATCTACTGCCACTGTCGACCCTGTGAGATCCAAGAAACTATCGCAAGCGTTAATGAAGATGTAGCTGCCATTTATGAGTGGGGCAATAAAAAATTTTTATGCCCTCAATTGCAGTAAAAGCAAAGAAATCATAATAGGTAACTCAAGGTTATTAAATTAAATAAAACTTGAAACTATTCAGAACGTTAAAGTTGATGACAGTATCATGCAATACTTAAACACTTTTCGGAATGTAGGTGTCACATTGAGTAGCGACCTATGATGGAATAATCATATTAATTACATTTCAAACAGAATTTACCTGACGTTATAAAAACTGAAAGCTTTATTTTTTAATATTACGCCTCAACTTTCGTATAACAAAACCTCTTTTTACTTTCTGGAACATTTATTTGTGATTTTTGTAAATTTTATACTTTAGATGATTTTTGTACATCCAAAGGGTCGATTCATTATTTTAAATACAGATTGCATTTTTGTTTTTAGGAACAGATTCATTATTCTACTCTGTATTTTTCGCTGTATTCGTTGTATTTTATTTATGAAATCAATATTTTTCACTCAAAATATAAATAAAAACGAAATTAGGAAATTTCCACTAGAAATTAGTGAAAACTCACAAAATTCGTTTTTATTTACATTATAGAATCTTTCCACAAAGTCGAGCATTCCCAAGTGGAATATTGTTTTCATCTAAATTTATTACAATAAGTGTCGCTAAATAAAATACACTAAGGTGAAAAAACCTAACCCAAACCTAACTAATCCTATTAATATTATAAATATTGAATTGTAAATTAATTTCATTTACAAACAACAACAAAGCATTTCCAGTATAAGCTTTCGTTCTGTCTATCATTAATGAGAATCAAATAAATTATTATCAGTTGAAACTTGGGAACAGATTTCATATCAAATCTTAGTCCAAATTTGTTTTCATTGTGTTTTCCCACAATATTAAATTTTGGCTCACATATTTTAATAAATTTTGATTGGGAAAAATTGAATATGTAAAAAATAAAAATATAAGAGGAAATAATCAGTTAAAAGAAGATAACCTCCACCAAAACTTATACAACATTTGCAGAAAATTTACTCAAAATCTTTAAAAAATTAAACAAATTAAATCTCTATATCTGACTAAAAACCCATATATGAGACCAATGTCAATAAATAACGTGGTATTTATTTATTTATTTTCGTTACCGTCCAATTTTTATCGCTACCAAGGTATTGTTCAAACTTAAAAACAGCGTGGAAACATGAATATGTCGACAGATGCAAGGCAAATTAAGAATTTCAGTAAATCATACGCAATTTAATGAAATCAACTTGACGACGAAAGATTTTCACCTAAAAATTTGTCAGATTTTCACTTTAAAAACTAATATGCAATATGGCCGCGGTAAGGCAGTCACGTCGCTCGTGTGCTCCGCCATATATTGCAGTTTGTACGTGTATTCTGATAATAATTGTATTTAATTTGTGCCAGTCGACGTTGTTTTCGACATTGTGTAATGTAAATATGTTTTCATCTGATGAGGAGTCCTTCAGTTCCAAGGAAATACAATTTAAAGGCTTCTTCCTTATCCGATTCTCTCCAACGTGTGTCCCCGGCAATGATCGCCTTGCTCGCCGGCATGCTGTCTCCTCTCCTCATCGCTGTCTCCTCCGCTTTCTCCTGCTCTTGCTGCTTTGCGGGGACATTGAGCTGAACCCGGGGCCTTGTTCATCCCAGATTGCGTTATATTATCAAAATGTACGTAGTATTAAGAACAAAATCAGTGATTTGACCCTTTCCCTCCAGGAAATCAATCAGATTGATTTACTTGCACTCACCGAGACTTGGCTAAGTGAGAATGTGTCCGATTCGGAATTACCTTTCTGTGATCATTTTAGCATATTTCGGAGAGACAGGAATTCTCGTGGTGGTGGGGTTTTGATTGCAGTAAAGTCTAATTTGAGGGCCGTTAGGCGAATGGACCTAGAAACCAATTGTGAAATTCTATGGACAGAAATCTCTCTTAAGTATAAAAAAGTGTTGGTCGGTTGTTTTTATCGTCCGCCTAGTAGTGGTATTTGTGTTTTAGAAAACTGCTTTGATTCAGTTTTTCGCGCTCGATCATACGGTGATGTTATTTTGTTGGGAGACTTCAATTTATCCCTAACATGGTCGTCCCCTCAAGAATGTGAAGCTTTCGAACCAATGGATAAATATTTTAAGGAACACTTCGTCATCGGCCTTGGACTTTTTCAGTGTAACACGTATAAAACTAGAAATCAGGCAACACTGGATTTTGTCATGACGTCGTTCGAGTCCTGCAAGGTCATCCTGGGAAGGGATTTCATCGAATCCGACCATCGTTCCCTTGAGGCGACCTTTACCCTCGGTACTCCCGCTGGCTCACCCTCCCCACTCCCGAACCGGACAGTGAAAGTGTGGAAGAAGGCAGATTGGGAGGCAATTAACCGCGTTCTTTCCCTCTTGCCCTGGAGTCTTCTCGAGGTTGGTTCCCTCGCCGACGCTGTGTCATTGTTTTACGACTTTGTTCTCAGTGCCATTGACGATCTAGTCCCTACCCGCCGTCTCACCAAGAATAGGCCTCCTTGGATGTCCGCTGAATCCTCTCTAGCCCTCAGAAACAAACTTGCCTGCTGGAAGTTATATAAAGTGCACCCAAACCCCCACACCTTAAATAATTTCAGAAATATCAGGCGCCACTCTCGGTTTTTGCTCCGGCGGGATTATAATAAATATGTTAATTCAATCATAAGTGACATTTCTACAAATAATAAACGTTTCTGGACGCTTTTAAACACTAGACACCGGTCTCAAAGGATTCCGAACAGTGTGACTTATAATGCTCAAATGTTTTCATCCGAGGCAAGGCCTTCCGCCTTTAACAATTACTTTACATCTAATTTCACACCCCGTCTCAGCCTATCAATTACCCTCATCTTGTAGAAGTGTCATCACACTCCCTATCATCAATCTCGACTACCAGTGAAGAAGTCTATAGTATCCTCGCTTCCTTGAAGACCAATAAGGCTACAGGATGTGACAATGTGAGTGCACTCTTTTTAAAGCGAACCTGTAATGTTTTATGCCATCCAATAGCCCATCTTTTCATTCGGTGTTACCTCGCTGGAATTTTCCCCGATCAATGGAAATCCGCCAATATAACACCCATACTGAAATGCGGTAATAAGTTGGAAGTGGAAAATTATCGCCCTATATCCATCCTTGGAAAGCTTTGAAATGTGGACTTGGAGGAGAATGTTGAAGATAAAATGGACAGATAGGATGAAAAACGATGAAGTGCTACAAAGAATAGGAGAGAAGCGAATGATTATACAGACTATCAGAAAGAGGAAGGCTAACTGGGTTGGACATTACATGAGGAGAGAGAGTATGATTAAAGACGTGTTAGAAGGAAAACTAGATGGGAAAAGGGAAAGAGGTAGGAAAAGGTATCAGCTAATAGACGATTTGAAAGGGAAAGAGAGTTATCAAGATATGAAGAGGACAGCGGAAAATAGGAGTATATGGAGAACCAGGTTTAACCATGAATAATCACGGACCTGTCTACGGACAGACTACCTATGATGATGATGATCCATCCTTCCTGTAATTTCCATGATTTTTGAAAAAATCATCCACAAACGTCTTCTCTCTTTCACTCTCCCATATATCTCCTCTGAACAGCATGGATTTTTACCTGGTAGTTCCTGCTTAACAAATTTATCTGTCTTACATTATAATATTACTGAAGCTTTTGAAAAATCATCCCAACTGGATGTTTGTTACATAGATTTAGCAAAGGCTTTCGATACTGTGGATCATGTTCTTCTTCTGTACAAACTCTTTCATCGTTTCAACATTCATGGATCTTTTCTTTCCCTAATCACTAGTTTCTTACACTCCCGCACGCAGAGAGTTGTAATAGATTGTTTTTATTCATCTCTTTCCCCCGTAACATCAGGTGTACCACAAGGAAGTGTTCTCGGACCTCTACTCTTCACACTTTACATTGATGACATAGTTAATACTATCAAAGGTCAAAAGTGTAACGTCCTTCTTTATGCTGACGACTGTAAGGTTTTTAAGCAAATTAATAATTCATACGATAGCGACTGTCTACAAAATTGTCTTTCGAAGATTTCCGACTGGTGTCAAATATGGAAATTAACACCAAATCCTAATAAATGTACGCTTCTCTCTTTCACTCTACGAAAAAAGCCTATCGCTACTTTCTATTCCCTTAGTGACAATCCAATCCGGAAGGTCTTCTCTCAAAAAGATCTTGGCGTAATCTTTGATACAAAATTATCTTTCTCTCTCCACATTAATAAAACCACATCTAAGGCCATGTCTATTCTTAGTCTTCTATACCGATTTAAGGAGATAAATGAACCTTTAGCACTTAAATCATTTTTCTCAGCCTTCCTTCTCCCAATCCTGGACTACTGCTGTCCCGTGTGGGCCACAGCATCTCCGACTACACTCAAGTGTCTTGATCGTCCATTAAATTTATTCCTTGCGAGGAACCGTGTTCCTGCCTTCCGTTTGCTAAGTAAACAAGGTGTTCTCGCCGCTCTTAAACTGCGTCCTCTGCATCTCAGGCGGCAATATATTGATTTCCATTTCATTCACACTGCGGTGAATGGTCTCTACAGGTCCACTGATATTTGTTCTTTTTTTTCTCTACGTGTCCCATCACGTTCCACTCGTTTGTGCTCTCTCTTTCATCTTCCGCATTTCCGGCTATCTATATCCCAAAGGTCGCTTTTTTACCGCATTCCCACCTCATTTAATGCTTTACAAAAGGTAGCACCCTCGCTGGATATTACATGTAGGTCCTCGCTCCTCCGTGCCTCCACAGGTGGCGAATGTCTCTGAAAAGCTGTCTTGTTTCTGCAATTTTTATTTTCATTACATCCATCTTATGTGTGTTAATTTCTGTTTTTATATATATTTTGATATGCATAGGTATTTTGTTATATATATATTTTTTAAATATTGTTTTGGGTGTATCCAATGTAAAGGCCAATGTGCTGTTTTTGGACCAAAATAAATAAATAAATAAAAAATAAATAATTTATTGAACGATTCGTCCCGTATTCGAAAATTGACGGCAGAAAAATATAAGTTCGTTCTTTTAGGCGTTCTGTGATTTAAATTTCGAGTTTTTGCGACGATTATAAGTAAATGGTAACGAAAATAGGCTAGCTCGGCGACAGAATTGGTGGAATCCGTGGTGAAATAACTCCTTTATTAGTAATATAACTTTGAACTCACCCTTGGAAGAAAATAACAAATAGCACAAAACTCTAGAAGAAACATTTTTTGACCATCACCACTTAATAATAGCATTTCGTATTCTGTTGTGTTATAAAATTAACAGTTTCAATGAAAGTTTTTTGTTAAATCGTCTGCTATTCATTTAAGAATTAATTTCAACTAATCAAGGTTTACTTAATTAATCATGATAAGTTTTAAGGATAATTCCATGGTGCCTAACTTAAATTTCAATAACTAAAGGTTGTTAAATATTGTATCAACTATAAAATAATGTTAAAAATAGTTTGTTTATTATTTATTCATAAACCGTTTATTTTATAATATGGACTGCCTTCATGGAGATAATTTAAATCTTAAATGTTATAATTATATTTACAAACAATTGCCTTCATGTTGTAATACATATTTTAACCATTTATTGCCCACAAGAAATTAATAAAGGCCTTTAGTTTAACAAAGATTATGCATTTTTTAAACTTTTTGGGGACGCTGGAGAATTTATTGTTTTTATTATTTTGGAGATTTTTTTCAAAAGCCTCTCTTTAGATCGAAATAGGAAAATTGAAAAATCACTTCCTATTTATTCACCCTTGCACATGAGTTATAGAGAGAAAAATTAAAATTTAAAAAAGCATTGCTTCGGAGGACATAGTCGCCGGAGGGTTCTCAGATTCAGATTCTTCAACGGCGACATTACCACTACTTTCAAAGCTTTTCCGCCTCTTCTTCTCCCTCACCACCATCCTCACCTGCTCCCTCCCCCTCTTTCCTCTCCATGCAGACCTCTCCCCTCCCTCTCCTCTCCTTCTACGCCTTTCTAACTCCCCCCTCTTACCTCCACAATCCTTCATCTCTCCTCCTTCTCCCTCTCTCCTCTTTCTCCCTCTCCTTCTTCATCTCTCATCCTGCCTCTCTCCTCCTCCTTCTCCCATCTTTCCTCTCCCCTCTTTCTCCCTCTCCTCCTCCGCCATCCTACCTCCCAGTAGCGACCTCTTTACCATACGTATATGTACTCGGCATACTCTTGCATTGTTCTCACTCCGTTCCGACGCTGTGTCACATGCACTTCTGCGCAAAGGAATTCTGTTGTGTCCAATGTTTACAGAGGCAATTGATCGTCGGCCGCCGTAATTTGATTTGTTTACTCCCAGTCGAGTCGACGGACATGAAAGCATTAATCGCGCCATTTCGCTTCTTTTGTCGGAATGCAAAACTGTTGAAAAAATGCACATCGCCGGCCATACGGTGTACCACCGTAGACAGCATTTACGAGTGACCTTTAAACATTTACAAGCAGCGCTCGAGAAAAAGACAAGACAAGAGGTTTCTTTCCTTCTAATTTGCAAATTATTTAATTGGTGAGAATTTCTAAAGTCGAATTTAACAAAAGAATTTAAAAAACTGTTGTTTTTAGCTTCATAAAAAATACAAAATAAAGCTATAGTTGCGAAAAACATAAAGAGTTAAACAAAATAAGATTAATGCTTAAACCAACATGCTGAACTAGGTCTATGCAAACGTATATTACTATGACTATATCTGCATACAGCGTTATTATGCACTTAATATAGCAAATATAACAGACAGTCAAATATATCGAATTGAATACATTCTTTTTATTTAAAAAGACTATTTTAAGGTAAAAGAAGCGATGAAACAGGATTTGACGCACAAAAAGGACATTTAAAGAAACGTAATTGTGGTAACTTCGTTTAAGAACATTCTAAAGAAATGCGAACCGCGGGCGATTGAGATTACTGCGCATTACTCAGTCTCCTGATGAAATCGTTCTATGCATTTCCTTGCATGCGAGATGGAGCATAGTTGGGATGAAAACCCGTTCAAAACTTGTTATCTCCTTTAAATGAAACTTCCCCAGACTCAGAATCCTTATGTGAATTAGGGGCCAGAGAGGATGTTTTGCATTAGTGTTGCTCCACGCTATTTCCTCAGCTTTGTCGAATGCTTATAATTTACTGGTGCAATAAATGAAGATAAGATAATTATGCAAAATAGAAGATGGTCGAAGTATGTTTCTTCCGATCGCTCAATTATTAGACTAGTGGACTGTATAAATCGTATTTTATTTTACCGAGGGTGGTACAATCACCGAATCCGTGTTCTAATTACAAACACCCGAGCCGGGCAGGCACGTCCAGCGTCACGGTTTTTATCTCTCTACTCCCGAGTGGGCAGACGCGTCCTCTCCTCACCGTGTTCACGTCTCCACTCCCGCACACCGTCCAAAGGCAAGGTTGTCACCCTTCACCATTCAACCACACGGCGCCCGCCAGGACGCCGCCTCCCGTCAACAAAACAAAGGCAAACATACAATGTCCCAACATGCTTCAACCACACGGCGCTCGCCAGGATGCCGCCACCCGTCAACAAAACAAACAAAACCAAAACATACAATGTCCCAACATGCCGGCCGCTGAAAAGGAATCACAATCTCCTTTTCTTACATAACAATTTAAATGTCAACAAATTATAATTCAGGTGCAGTTGGGAAAGGGCAAAGCCTTGTAATGGGTCGCTTAAAGGTTCCAGAGGGGGTACGAATAGTTGCTACTCGCACTAATCCGTCGGCGCCTGGATGGATTTCTTGAATCACCGCCAGCTTCCAACAGAGTGGAGGTAAGTTGTCTTCCTTCAGGATGCAAAGGGTTCCAGGTTGCACAGTTGCACAGGTTGATGTCCACTTGGCCCTCTGCTGTAAGTGACTGAGATAGTCAGTCGACCATTTGCACCAAAATTGCTGGAGCTGCCGCTGTAGGAACTGCCATCTGGAAAGTAAGCTAAGCTTGACATCGATTAAGTCTGGTTCAGGAAAACTAGTGATAGCCGAGCCAATCAGAAAATGACCAGGAGTAAGAACAGCGGGGTCATTGGGATCATTTGAGAGAGGAATCAAGGGCCTTGAATTGAGACAAGCTTCAATCTGAGTTGTTAACGTGGTCAACTCTTCGAAGGTTAAACATGCATTTCCCATGACTCGCCGTAGATGGTATTTAAAGGATTTCACTCCAGCTTCCCATATGCCACCGAAATGTGGTGCTCAGGGTGGAATGAAATGCCATGTAATGCCCTCTTGTTGAGCAAATGTGTTCACCCTTAATTGGTGGTCTTCTGCTTGGAAAAGCTCTTTTAATTCTCCAAGTTCTCTCTCGGCTCCAACAAAATTCATTCCATTGTCGCTGTAAGCATTATTGCATCGACCTCGACGTGATACAAACCATTTCAAGGCTGCCAAAAATGCTTGTGTGGACATGTCACTGACGACTTCGAGATGAATGGCTCTAGTGGACAAACATACAAATATTGCGATATAGCATTTACTCTTCACTTTACTTCTGCGAGTTCCAAATTTCACATACAAGGGTCCAGCGTAGTCAATTCCACAATTGAGAAATGGTCTAGCGGGTTTCACCCTTAGGCTGTGCAATTGACCCATGAGTTGACGAGTTGATTCATCAGAATAAATTGTTATGGCCAAGCTGGTCACAGTCTTACGTTGTTCTGGCATGTCGTGTGATGCCGGAAGAATGCATGCGGTAGGCCATGAAATTGATGGTTCCAGGAGCCATGCTGGTCCGTTCCACCATAATGAGTTGTGAATTAAATCATTTGGATTGATTCCTCTTGATATTAGGTGAGCTGGGTTGTCCTGAGATGCGACGTGTTTCCACTCAGCTGTTGAAGTGATATCTTGAATTTCTGAGATTCTGTTCGCTATGAACGTCTTCCATCTTGTTGGTGCTGCGGAAAGCCATGCCAAAACTATCGTCGAGTCCGTACACAGTGAGCTGTGACTGATCTTCATGGTGAAACCCTTGATCTTACTAAACAATCGTGCAAGTAAAAGTGCGCCGCATAATTCTAGGCGAGGAAGAGAAATCTTCTTTAATGGGGCAACTCTTGATTTTGAGCATAAGAGCTTGACAATGGTCTCTCCATTCTGATTGGTTGATCGTACCTAAATGCAAGCTCCATACGCACGTTCAGATGCATCCGAAAACCCGTGGATTTGGATGTCAACTGGTGTGCCTTTCACCAGAACTAACCTGTCAATCCGAATGTTGTCTACTACTGGAATCTGGTCATACAAAGGTTGCCAGCACTCCAGTGATTCCGGTGTTAAATCATCGTCCCAGTTGAAGTTTTCTTGCCATAACTGCTGGGGAAGCATTTTACATTGAATGACAATAGGGCTGATTAACCCTAAAGGGTCAAAAATAGATGCTATGGTGGAGAGAACCCTTCTCTAGGTGAAGGTGTTCTTCCTAGAGTTCCACTATGCAGTCTTGATCCATTTGCAATCTGAAATTGATCTGCGGCAGGGTACCACAACAAACCCAGTGTTTTAATAT
Source organism: Tanypteryx hageni (assembly GCA_028673005.1). Taxonomy (NCBI): domain Eukaryota; kingdom Metazoa; phylum Arthropoda; class Insecta; order Odonata; family Petaluridae; genus Tanypteryx; species Tanypteryx hageni. The sequence continues at coordinate 199,974,012 of CM054114.1, read as the reverse complement.
GATCATTGTCCAGTTGCAATGGAAGTTGCGTTTCTCTGAGCTTCTCAGGGATACATTCAAGTAGGGCTGGGTGGTTGGAACACCACTTGCGTAATAAAAATCCGCCCTCTTGCAAAAGTTGCATAAGCTCTTTCTGCACAAGTAGAGCTTCCTCAATGGTTTGTGTGCCAGACATACAATCATCCTCGTAGAAGTCACGTAATAAGACTTCTGCAGCCTTGGGGAAAGTCTTGGCTTCTTCAACAGCGAGTTGTTGAAGGCATCTGGTGGCCAGAAAGGGTGCGCTGGCGGTTCCGTAAGTTACGGTATTCAGCTGGTACACTCTAATGGGAGTGGTAGGCTCCTTGCTCCACAAAATTCTCTGAAGATTGCAGTCTTGAAGATGCACATTAATTTGCCGATACATTTTTGCAATGTCGGCTGTAAAGCACACCTGGTGTGTGCGAAAGCGTAAGATGATTGAACACAAATCTGGTTGGATTGTAGGTCCAACCATCAGCAAATCATTTAAAGATGTTCCATTAATTGACCCTGCTGAGGCGTCAAAAACCACTCTAATTTTCGTCGTGCTGCTAGACTCTTTAAAGATCGGATGATGCGGTATATGATAACTGACTGTAGCAGGGTTGGTTGAGGCGTCAATCGGCTGCATATGGCCCAGAGCTTCATACTCGTCCATAAAATTTGTGTACTCTTTTCGCAATTGGGGCTGCCTCTCAAATCTTCTCTCCAGTTGATGAAATCTTGTTGTTGCCATATGGTAGGAATCGCCAAGCTGTGTGGCATCCTAACGCAAAGGAAGACGTACTACAAATCGTCCTGAAGAGTCTCTTGTGGTGAATCGTTTGAAATGCTCTTCACATTCCTTCTCTTCTTGGGCCCGAGGTGTTTGGTTGATTTCCTCAACTTCCCAGAACCTTTGAAGTAGTTGTTGTAAACTGTCATCAATTCTGAGAAGAAACGACCTGGTTAGCTCTGGCTGGGATGATCTTGAAGGAGTTCCTAAAACTTGGTACCGTCCTGATACTATCCACCCTAGATCAGTGTCCTGAAAGACTGGATGATCGTTGCTTCTAACCCGTTTTCCTGGTCGAAGAATATGAAAAAATATCTCGGATCCAAGCAACAAGTCAATTTTCCCAGGTTTGTGGTCGGATCTGCGAGCTGGATATCCTGTGGAATGCTCCAATCTTGATAGTTGACACGTGTTGCAGGCAGATCTCCAGATATCCTTGGTAGGACAGAGCAATTAACATGACACTTATAATCATGAATATTGGAATGTACCTCTGCGAAGACGCTGTGTTTGGTTTCGGAGGTGACTTCACCAATACCTTGGATTGACGTTCTATTGCGTTCCCCTTTCAATTTCAATCGTTGTACACATGCTTCTGTGATAAAATGTGATTGGGAGCATGAGTCCAACAAAGCTCTACAAGTTTGTAATTTACCACTACCGTCTCGTATCTTAAATAAAGCAGTAGAAAGCAGTATCTGTTTCTGCGATCCAAACTTTAATGAACAATAAGTGACCATGTCTGAATGGGGTTGCTCATTATTGTTGCTAGATGATGCCATTGGACCATCGCTACTTGCAGGTTTTTGTTCATGCTGCTGGATTTGGTTGCTAGATTTGTCTAAATGTAAGAGGCTGTGGTGCTTCTTATCACAGATGCGGCAATTACGAGAACGACACTGTCTTATGTAATGATTCTGAAGACAGTTGTAGCATAACTTGTTAGCCTTAACAAACTGTATGCGCTGTGGTACACTCGCTTGAGCAAAGGCGCTGCATTTATACAAAGTGTGCGACTCTTTGCAAAACATGCATTGATTCTTTGTTGTAACATATGACTGCCGTGGTTGCCGAGTATGTTTAACATTGCTTTCCTGAGGTTTGTGGCTAATAATATTAACCTTGCTTTGACTAGGTAACATAGCTTCCATAACCTTGCACCTTGTTTCTAGGAATTCATGTAAATCGTCCAATGTCAAAAGTTGTTCTGAAGCTGATGACTGAAGTTCCCATTCTTTCCTAGTAACACAATCTATTCTTTCAAGAATCAACTGAAAAATTAACAATTCGTGCACTGGCACCTTAATATCTAATGCCTAAATTGCATTCATGTTGCTTAACGTTTGATTTAAGAGTGCTCTAAGATCAACAGCAGATTGCTTATTCACTGTTGGTATATTCAATAAATGTCTGACATGTGCAGTTTCAGTTAGTCGTGGATTAATGTAACGATGGCAAATCAGATCCCATGCTACATCAAAATTTTTACTAACAACAGGTAAATTTTCTATCAATTTATGTGCTTCTGCAGTCAATGAACTTAGCAAATAGTGAAAACGTTGAATGTCATCTAGGGCTTCATTGTTGACAATTAGGCTGGTAAACATATCGTCTCTTGCAAAAGTAGGTAGGTTAATAGTTAGGAGCCGTATTTCCTTCCTACCTTCCGGTAAAGAATGATTCGACAACAAATTTTCTCCATTATCTGACCCTTGATTAGTGGGAGAATTGTTGTCTGTTCCTTCTTCTATAAGAATTAACATCTTTGTTTTAAGCTCAAAATATAGCGCTTCAAAATTTTCCCAATCTTCAGCATGCGTTTCAAGATCATCAATAAATTCTAATTCTCCCTGAGCAAAGTTAAATTCCTGTTGAATATCAGGTAATGCTTGTAGACGTGTTCTTATTGCAGTTAGGTCTGAGCCTCTCTCAAATTTTCCCAAAAAAGTGGAAATGCGGGTCAATTGGCCATTAGCGACGGCCCTTTTGTTAATGATTCCTTTCTTACTTTCCTTTTCCATATTGAAAATAAGAAGACGAAGAAAATGACAAATAAAGGAACCAGACTTGGTGTGCTTAGCTTACTCACGTCGTAACCGATGTAGGCCGGCCGCTATCACTGGACCTCTCCAGTTAGCTCGTTCGTGGAGGGGGTAGAACGCCAAGGGATCCACCGCCGCCTCACCACGCCGCGTTGACGAAATCTCCGATGATTACTGCGTAGTCGGTCCGCTCGTAGCTAGCTCCCACCCGTCGTAGTTTGTTAGAGACACAGATCCGGCCCGAAGGACCAAAATGTTCCGATCGCTCAATTATTAGACTAGTGGACTGTATAAATCGTATTTTATTTTACCGAGGGTGGTACAATCACCGAATCCGTGTTCTAATTACAAACAACCGAGCCGGGCAGGCACGTCCAGCGTCACGGTTTTTATCTCTCTATTCCCGAGTGGGCAGACGCGTCCTCTCCTCACCGTGTTCACGTCTCCACTCCCGCACACCGTCCAAAGGCAAGGTTGTCACCCTTCACCATTCAACCACACGGCGCCCGCGAGGACGCCGCAACCCGCCAACAAAACAAACAAAACCAAAACATACAATGTCCCAAAAATGTTAGCAGTTAAGCGCGCAAAAGATAAGACGTATTGCGTTTTTGCTTCGTGGAAGAATATCTTAACCGCTATTTAACCAAAGACGTCTGTGGAGTAAAAGTATGCGTTTAAGAGAAAATGTATTGTATTTTAAGTTACCAATTAACACCTACAAGAACAATACTGCCATTGTTCGGAATATTTTTCCCCGTGAGCACGGCCTGTCTCCATGGAGAGTCCTCTGATTTTATGCAGTCGAGTGTGCGTGAGGGGTTACACGCTGCAGGAAATGTAACTAGTTCCAATTTTTGCTGTTCCAGATAATAGGAATCGATATATTTAATAATTATCAATCTAATAGTTAAATTATAACATCACAACGCTAATTTTTCTTGGTGAAGAAGAATGCTAACTGCTGTGGAAGGTACAACCAACTGTCCCTACAATTTTTTATTTATTTATTGTTCCGAATCGGCTAATGAGCTAAGCAGTCGATAATTTTTCTAATGGGACACTTCATGACAGCACTACACAGCATACGTTATACTTAACGTTAGAATTCCATCTCAAATTTAATGAAAATGGCAATAAAGATGCATAAATGTTGACAATAGCTACTCTTACGCGCTGTAACGAAAAATGCGATGAAATCACGACGTATATATGATAGCGCCAAGTGGATTGAACTCTCAGAAAATTGGATCAGCTCAACTGGGCAAAGAAAATAGGAAAAATCCACTACCAATAGAAAGAAGGGCAAAAATTTTTCCAAGAAATGGCCAAATCAAAATTCAGTACCGCTAAATGAGATTCATTTTTGCAGGAAAGAAAAAAGAGAAACAGTTAGGACAGACCCTTATTATTTTTCAGTCCGGAAGGAGTAGAGTATCAGAGCATCTATCAAAAAAATATCATCTCGGTAAAGACATTGTATTAAAGAGAAGGCATACAAACAGCTATTATTTTTGGAAAACTTTCGGAAATGATATTTTTCTGAAAAACTATCGAGCCTGAAAAATGGAAAGGATTAAAGTTTCCTGTGAAATATTTTTTGCGACGGAAGTCTCTTTTGGAAATGTCTTCCAATTATATTCCTCTCGTTAATTCTGATAAAATCTTGAGTATATGAAGCACCTTATTCTACATTCATTGCGAACTAAAAGAAGCAAGACTCTATTCTTTGTGTAGAGGAAAGATAAAGGAAGGAAGAAAGATGGAGAGGAAGTGGAGAGAATGAACGCGGAGGAATATAGAAAAATAGGAGGAGGAATTGGATGGAAAATAGAGAGAGGTTACTAGGAGACATGGTTGAATCTGAATTATGTCAGATGAATGGTATTTTCTATGAACACTGCGGAAAACGACTAGTAATTTTTAATAAGAACCAGAAATAACTGAGGGAAAGTTTTCACATTCCTCATTTGTATAATGCCACATACCGATTTAATTTAGCATTCAATATTCAGTTGGTCAATTGCATTGTTCGAGTGCATCAACTATCAAGACTATGAAAGGCAATTGACGTTTTAGTCAAATCTGCATCAAAAACACAATCAAAAAGGACGACAGTAAGAGATAGTAAGAACTGTAGGAAGAAGAAGACGACAAGCTCATCCATTCCGTGTGTTGTGTCAAAGGACTAGCAGAACATATTCACATTCGCAATCATTGATCTTGAAATCATATATAATGTGAGCACTAGACGATCCACCTTTTGGAAAACTGAGTTTTTCATCTTTCTGTTTCACTCATAAGAGATGACAGACTCATTCTAGAAACCTTTCCGGCGGAAATTGGACGAATTATTTTCTACTCTAACATAATTACGCATCTCTCAAAGTTTTTGCCATTTGTTAAATACTTATCCTTATAGATAATACTCATATAGTACAAAGAGGTGAATTTATCAAATGCGAATTAGCTCATCAGCCACTTTTGGATTACGAATTCGCTATTTATTTACCTGAAAACTACGAAAAATATATGATAATTTCATGAACAAATATTAAAAAAAATACTTGTCTCAGGTATCTCCAATAGTCAACACAAGGTCGTAAAAACCAAAGTGCGCATCTGATTTTTACAGCCATGTTGGGGCTATTAGAGATACCTGAGAGAGATACATAGACACACACACGCACGCCCGCACACATATATAAATTCTTACGGAAGAGGAAAGGTGAATGGGATAAATGGACGGCAACAAGTTGTTGGGATAAGGAATGTATATATATATCATCATCATCATAGGTAGTCTGTCCGTAGACAGGTCCGTGATTATTCTTGGTTAAACCTGGTTCTCCATATACTCCTATTTTCCGCTGTCCTCTTTATATCTTGATAACTCTCTTTCCCTTTCAAATCGTCTATCAGCTGAAACCTTTTCCTACCTCTTTCCCTTTTCCCATCTAGTTTTCCTTCTAACACGTCTTTAATCATACTCTCTCTCCTCAGGTAATGTCCAACCCAGTTAGCCTTCCTCTTTCTGATAGTCTGTATAATCATTCGCTTCTCTCCTATTCTTCGTAGCACTTCATCGTTTTTCATCCTATCTGTCCATTTTATCTTCAGCATTCTCCTCCAAGTCCACATTTCAAAGCTTTCCAAGTATTTGATGTCATTTTTCCTTAGCGTCCATGTTTCTGCCCCATACAATGCTATACTCCATACGTAGCATTTTATCAACTTCTTGCGGATATCTTCCCTTATATTCCCTGTAAGTAGTTGTTTCTTTCTCCTGAAAGCCGCTTTTGCTTTTCCTATTCTAGTTTTGATCTCATCCGTACATTTTGCCTCTCGTGTTATGATACTTCCAAGGTATTTATATTCTGAAACTTGTTCTAAAGGCTTTCCCCCAATAGTTATGTTCAGATTCTCTTCTTTACCCGATATTCGAATGACCTTGGATTTTTCTGTATTTATTTCCATACCGTATTTTCTACCTGTTATCACTAGTCTATTTATCATTTTTTGTAGCTCCTCTTCCTTTCTTGCTAGAAGTACTTGATCATCTGCGTATTTTACTGTTCTTATAATCCTTCCTCCAATTTTGAAATCCCCTGTGCCTTCTAAAGCTTCTTGCATTAGACTTTCTCCATATATATTGAATAGGGTTGGCGATAGGCAACAGCCTTGTCTTACTCCTCTACCGATATTTATTCCGCAGGTGTCCACATTCTCAAACCTGACCTTTACAACTTGATTCTCATATAGATTCCTAATCAGTCTCCTGTCTTTCCAGTCTACACCTATATCCTTGAATATCTTCATCAACTTTACCCAATTTACTCTATCAAAGGCCTTCTGTCAGTCTACGAAACATGCGCAGATATCTTGACTGTATTCCATTGCCCTTTCTGATATGATTCTAACTACTCCTATAGCATCTCTGGTTCCTCGTCCTTTTCTGAAACCGAATTGATCTTCCCCTATTATTTCTTTTGTCTTTTTCTCCAGCCTTTTATTAAGAATCCTCGTGATGATCTTCGATGTGTGTGACAGAAGGCTTATAGTTCTGTAATCTTTACACTGCATTGCCTTTGGCTTCTTCTTTAGAGGGATCATTGTTACTTCTAGGAAATCCTGAGGCCACTCTCCCGTGTCGTAAATCTTATTAATTAATTTCGTGATTGCTTTTAGTCCTTCTGATCCTATGACTTTAAGTATCTAAGCCGGTATTCCATCGCTGCCCGTGGCTTTCCCCTTCTTTAGTTCCACTATCGCCTTTTCTACTTCGCTCACCATAATACTTGGTCCTAAGTTGTCTTCTTCAATGTTTTCCTCATTTTCCAGTTCTATTTTTGCCGCTCCTGCCTGTTTGCTGTATAATTCCTTAATGTATTTTTCCCATACCTGTGCTACATCCTTTGTTTCTGAGACTATCTTCCCATCCGTTTTCATAATTCGTTTACCACAAATTCTATTAGACTTCTTATCTTCTAATTCCAGTGCCCTAGCGTACATCATATCGTACCATCCTAACTTCTCCATTTGTTCTATTTCATCAAATTTTCCTTTCATCCAATTTTCTCTAGCTTTATCTGTTACCCTTCTCAACTCATTGTTTATACGTCTATAGTTGGCTCTACCTTCTTCACTGTTAAAGTTTTTCCATTTTCGTCTCTCATCCATTTTCTCCAGCATTTCCTTCGTGATCCATGGTTTTCTGATTTTCTTCTCTTGTTTTCCAAACTCTTTATCCAAGGTATCCTTGATACTGGTTTTAATTTCATCCCATTCTATATCAACGGTCTTCGGTTTGTTTTCCAACTTTCTTAGGTTATCTTCCAACTTCATGCTGACTACATTTTGCCTTTCTTTCAGTTTTTCTAGGTCCCAGGTCTGTCTTTCTCTTCTAGTTTTTCTTATATGTTTGAGCTTTGTACTCATGTCAAGTATTAGAAAGCTGTGATCTGAATCAATGTCTGCTCCTTGCAATGCCTTGGCGTTCTTTATGCTGTTCCTGAATCTTTGTTTTACAAGGATGTAATCTATTTGGCATCTCATTCTATCTCCTGGGCTTTTCCATGTGTATAACCTTCGTTTATGGTTTTTGAACCATGTATTAGTCACTACAAGGTCATTATTGATGCAGAATTCTACGAGTTTCTCTCTTCCTCGATTTCTCTTCCCAAGTCCGTATTGCCCGACAACATTTTCTTCCTGTCCTTCTCCGACTATGCTGTTCCAATCTCCCATTATTATGCAGTTTACCTTTCCTCTTCCGTCTTCTTCGTAAATTTCATTAATTTGCTCATAGATCTCATCTATTTCTTCATCGTCATGAGCTGACGTTGGCATATATACCTGGATTATCAGCATGTCCACTGGGACTGCTTTTAGTTTTATTGCCATCAGTCTATCGTTCGTTGCTATTATCTTTGTCACGCTTTTCATCATATCTTTCCTAAGTACCAGAGCTACTCCCCTTTCCCCACAATTTCCTCCAGAATAAACTACCGTGAATTCTTCCGAGTCGAACTGTCCTTCTCCCTCCCATCTAGTTTCGCTTAGCCCTATAATGTCAACTCTTTTTCTTCTCATTTCTTCTTTCAAGTTCTCTAGCTTTCCTGCCTTTCTCATAGTTCTTACGTTCCAAGTCCCTATTCCTAGTTTACTTTCGACAAATGTTTTCCTCAAGGCAGTCCCCGCCCGGAGATCCGATTGGGGGACTATTTTACCTCCGGATTGTTTTACCTCGAGAGAACTCATATTGTCCAACCATATAATCTTTACTAGGGATTGTAATGCGGTAGTTTCCCTCTTGCTTTCCACATCGCAGTCCTGTAGCCATTCAAATCGTCCTGATCACGCCTATTATTGGATATAGACCCAACCAACATCATTTGTTTTCGGCTCTATACCATACTGACAGTACTGCTGCCTACTGCCAGGCACTGATGATAGTTTTTTTTTAATAAAACCTCCATTCGAGGGGTTTGAACCCCCGAACTTTGCAATAAAAAGCCGACACACTAACCACTACACCACCACCATATATATATATATATATATATATATATATATATATATATATATATATATATATATATATATATACATATATATAGACTTAAGGAAATGAAAAGGTAGTGTTGAGGGTGGCAACAAGGTGTTGAAGGAAGCCCAGCGGACACTTACCAAGTCGGAGACCAAGTTGGCAGGATGCTGGGGGCGTCGAAGAGACACGTTGAACACACAAAAACAAAAACAAAAAACACGCAAGCTTATCGGGCCTATGCCCTTCTTCAGCAGTAGAGTAAATGAGAGTCATATATATATATATATATATATATATATATATATATATATATATATATCTTCTCTCCGTTCCAGAAGAAGGGTCTGATGCTCAAAGTTATCCAACAACACGTTCCTTCGTGTTTGTCTATTCGTCTATTTCCAGCGGCGCTACAACTTCGTGCCTCCTACAACACCTCCAATGTCTTGTTTTACCTTTCATATTCTTCAAGAACAGTTGAATTCCGATTAACCGAATTAATGGTAAAAATGGTGTTTCGGATAATCGAAAATTCGGAAAATTGAAAAATTAATCTTTATTAATTAATTAATCTTTAAGTTAACACAACGGGTAATTGTTTATCTTTAATACAAATAAGTGCGGTAGTTGTGAGAAACATTTCCACTATTCGTCGATAGAACTAATTCCACGAGAATTTTACGCACCAAATTATTAGCCACGATATATTTAGAAAAAAGTGCATTAATTATTCGAGCAAATTCGGTATCATTTATAAAATTACCTTGTAATATGCCAAAAATTCCAAAATCGGATATGTATGAAAAACGGAGGAAGAAGCATATCTGATTATCAAGAATGATTCTGGAATAATCATCTATAAATAAAAAAATGAAAAAGTACATATCTCAGCTATCCCCAATAGCCATAACAAGGCATTAAAAAACCAAATTCGCATTTCGGCTTACATCGAAAGAAGTTTCGTTTTTTTAGAATCCACTTCCGGTGAATTACCACAGAATACAGTTGCATTGTGACCTAAGTGCGAATCTGGATTTTCATAACCTTTTTATGGATATTGGAGGTAGCTGAGTATGTCCTCATCTAATTTTTTTATTTAAAAAGCTTATTTTTGAAAATTTTCAGCCAAATAGATGAACAGTTGTATAAAACTCCTTCAGCCAAAAAATTGTAGGGTAAGCCCTATGCATTTCTCCCACTAAGTGGGCATCTTCAGGGGAGAACCTGCCTTGGCAGTGAACAGAGTTCAACTGCGACGAAGTTAGAGGAAAAGTTTATAACGAAGACCGAAAAACATTTGAGGGTCGAAAAGAATTTTGTGCGTCAAGTTCGGTCAATTTATATAAAGTATTGTTAAAATCAGTATCTGTACTCATAAGATTGTTTCTGTTTTTATAGATATGCAGATTTTCTAACGAGTTAAGTGAATGGTTGGCTGAAGTTAACAATGTTAAGTCCTCTATGTGTATACTGTGTCCAGTTTCGAGTATATGAGTGGCTACGCTTGATTTCTCAAAACGATTGTGTTTGTAATGGGCTAAGTGTTCTTTAAATCGTGTTATTAGTTTTCGTCTAGTTTGTCCTATGTACATTGAATTGCAATGTGAACATTGTATTTTATAAATTCCGGACTTGTTCAAATTCTCCGTTCTGTCCTTGGTGCTATCCAGTAAATTTTTCAAACTATGTGGGTTCGTGTATGTTATTGTGCAATTCTTATGTTTGAAAATTTTATTCAAGCCCCTGTTTAATATGGGACAATATGGTAGTTTTATATATTTGTTGGCCTTATTGTTGTCAAGTTTGAAAGTGGTGGAGTTGGACAACGTTTTTTTAAGATTGTGTTTCCTTATTAATTTATTGATTAAATTGGGATCGAAACCAAGTTTCTTTGCAGTTTGTTTTATATGTTTGAGTTCTTTAACATATCTATCTTTGTTAAGGGGGATGTTGCACAATCGGTGTGTTAAGAATTGGAAAACAGCTGTTTTTTGATTCATGGGATCGAAGGAGTTATTTGGAATATAATTGTCAGTATGTGTTGGTTTCCTGTAAATATCAAACTCTATTTGTTGTTGGTTATTGATGATTAGTAAATCCAGAAATGGTAATGTATTGTTCTCCTGAAGTTCAAAAGTGAATTTTATGGATGGATATAAGTTGTTTAATTGATCCACGAAGTCTTCTACTTTTTGTTTTTTTAAATCAAAAATTGTAAAAATATCATCAACATATCTAAACCAACTTTCAGGAAAATAATGGAATTTGTCTTTGCAAGTCTTTTCAAAATGTGACATAAATATGTTGACTAAAAAAGGGGATAAAGGGTTTCCCATGGAGGTAGCTTGTGTTTGCTGATAAATTTCGTTATGAAATTGAAAAATGTTTTGTTGCATGCATAAGTTAGTGAGCCGTAAGTATTCGTGGACAACTTTGTCAGTAAAATTTTGTTTTAATAAAGGAGATTTTAAGATTTGGGATGTTTCATCTAGGGGTACACTGGGGAAAAGACTTTTCACGTCGAAAGAGACCAAAATCTCTGATTCTTTTATGGTTGTATTTTTTAATTTGTTGATCAGATCATAAGAATTTTTGACTGAGTGTTTGTCAAGGAATGACATCTGTTTGAATTCATTGTTTAGCCATTTAGCTAAATTGTAAGTAGGGCTGCTGATCCCTGATGCAATTGGTCTCATTGAGTTGTCGTTCTTATGGATTTTAGGAAGACAATAAAGTTTAGGTATGTTTGGGTTGGAAGTTTTTAATTTGAAACTTAATTTTTTGTCTATGATATTATTACATCCTTTGATGATTGCTTTGGTTTTATTGATCATGGAATTTAATGGGTTTTTATTTAATTTAATATATGGTCCATTGTTTAACATGGTATGGACGTTGTCAACGTATTGTGCTTTGTCCATAATTACAATTTTGTTGCCTTTATCTGCTTTGATGTAAAAGCAATCTTTTACTCTAAGTTTTTTAATGGTATTGTGGAAGTTACTATAACTATGATGAATCTTTGTAGGCTTGTTCAAGTTATCTTTTAATTGTAATAAACAAGCTTGTCTAATATAATTTTTTGAATTTTATCGAAAAATTCTATGGATTTTTCAATGTCAGTAATGAGTTCGTCTATAGGTAGCTTCCTAGGTGGTAATGCAAACTTCAAACCCATATTTAGTAAAGACAATTCTTCCTGAGAAAAAGATGTTTTGGATATGTTTTCAATTAATTCAAATTTTTATGAGATTTGATTGGGTTGATTAGCTATGTTTTGTGTATTACCAATCTGTTTTTGTTTAAGGATATTTAATTTTTTGTCTAAAGTTAATGATTGGTGTGATATTTATGAGAATTGGTCTCGTGCATTTTATGTTCAAAGTTATTCCATAGTTCGAAGCCAACGTTATTTAAGTTTTTTGTTATTTTTAGGTGTAAATCTTAAGCCGATATTTCTAATAAACTCCTTTTGGCGTATAAATTCTTAATTTCTAATTGGAACCATTTGTTGATGGCTAATTGTTTTACTTTGGTCATTATATGGTCGTTCCTTGTTTTTGAGAAGACATTCATGAAATTAGGGATGACCTTATTTCGTCTACAAGCTTTCAAGAATTTAATGTCAGCTGCTATATTGTTGATTCTGGTATGTAAATTGTGAAAGCGGTTTGAATCCTTAGTCGAAAACGTAAAAAATGAGGTATCATTATATAATGGCATGTCAATTGTGTAAAAGTAGGGAACGTAAAAAACAGTAGAACCGCAACACAAGTTGTAAAAACTTCATGGATAGAACCAACGAAAGAAGACAAAGGGGGGGTCTGAACAAATCCAAGGGTAATAAAAGTTATTAAAACAATTTAAAAAATCGGCGATGAGATCGTAAAATACCTCAATTGGAGGTGTGAAATGTGCGGCTGCTTTAGGATTGAAGCCAAAAGTAAAAATTGGCAATGGTGTATTTTAATATGTGGTGATAAAAGTACAGGTAAAAGTTATACTGGTGGTAAAAATAATGGAAATAACCCAACGATCAATATAAGGAACATCAATGTTGGTGACCTTGTAAAATGAAGATAGCAGGGCGCGATCACATACGGTAGACAGGTGAAGAAACAACAAAGTCTCAGTAAAACGTTCTAACGAAGTAGGTGTTAAAGTAGATGGGTGATATCCTGGTATGCCAAGTTCACTCAAAATAGATGTCCAAAAACTGTCCGAAAATGTTCTCTACAGTAACTTTCGTGATTATTTAGAGGTTTTAGGCAAAATAATAAATAATAAAATACCATATTCCTCTGAACTTAAAGTTTTAAATTGTTTTTTGGATTAAAAGAGTGCATCCCATTATTTCGTAAAGGGCAATTTGATAATAAGTGAGTGTTTCTCAACCGGTGGTACGCGAAGATCCTATAGGTGGGACGAGAAGATTTGGAAAGTAATTATAAACAGCAGGAAAACAGCAATACTTAATTTCCCTGAGAAGGTCAATTAATGTAATACTAAAATGAGCATTACGTAAAAATCAACTTCTTGGAAAAGGCGGAGTTATTTTTTGCGGGGTGGGACCCGAGTTTTCGGTTTATGGGATGTAAGATGCAAAAGATTAAAAATCGCTGTGCTAGTATGTAACAAGTAATGGCGTAAAACTCTTTTATAAATAACTTTTAGAAAGAAAGAATAAATGTTGAAGTTAATATAAAATACATGAAAAAGTGAGGTATTTTTAACAATTTAAGAATGAGAAATTATTATCGCTAGGACTACTTAAGGAGTTGAAAAAATATCTATATAAAATTCTAAGCTAATATAAAAGTTATTAAGAATTCTTGCATCCGTCTGCCTTGATTTTTATACTTTTTAAAACATGATAATAGAACTAAAAGAAATATTAAAATTTAGATTGAGTATGTAAAAAATTGTTTTTTCTTTTACATAATTGCAGGCCGTAAATTGACGGGAATATACGATAGTATAAAGTTACCTTAACACCAATGAATCAATAAAAATTATTATTTTCTGCCTAAAAGTAACGAAGCTCAAAAAACAAATGCTTTGAAGTAAAACCTCCTTCATGCGCGCTCTTTAACATAATGAAACGAAATGAAAAAAGAGAAAGATAGAGAGGGAGAACTTTACTAAAACAGGAAGGGATAGGTCGCACGGCGATAAAGGAGTCGGCAGGAAAGGAAGGATGGGAATAGGGTGGGGGAAAGGATTTTCCCGCAGAGGGAAAGGAGTTGATGCTTGTATCGCTCTGCGATGCGGGGATGGGCCGAAGGGAGCCGTGCGGAGCGGCCTAGGATTCTATCTGGTAGCTGAGATCAAAGTGAGGAGGCGGGGGAGGGTGAAAGAAAAAGGGGCCGGGGAGGCTGCTGTGGGGTACTTTAAGTAGGCTGGAGTTTGGACCGCCCCGGAGAAGTAAGACGTATCGAACGAAATGCGGCGTTTTCACCAACAGGGGGCAGGCGTTCGTCTTTAGTCGCCACTCCTCCACCCATTTCCTATCTCTCTCTTCCTCTCTCGCCCTTCCTCCCCCTCCCCTTCTCCTCCCCCTCTCCCTTCTCCTCCCTCTCTTTCTCTCCCCCTTCTCCTCCCTCTCCCCTTTATCCCCCCCCCCTCCCTCTCCCCCTTCTTCCGCGAACCTCTCCACTCGAACACGCTCTACTCGGGAGAGGTAGCCTAGCGCACGAGGTGGGCGAAAATCATACCACGTTTCGCTTCGTTCTGTGTAATTGATTACTGTCAACATTGCGGCGAGTACAAGTCTAGGATTTTGAATAGTTGAATTATATATTCACTTAGGCGAAACATTAATGAGAACAAAGGTGTCATTATCATGAATCCAATTAATCTTTATTTGAATAATTTTCAGACTAACCCCTAACAACGTTTAGAAACATTTTAATACATAAGTTGTTTATAAGTTATAAAAAGATTCGGCAACGGTAATTTTTATGAAAAATGAGCAAGTAAGTGCAGAAGAACATTTAATTTATTAAAATTATTCAAATTAGTTGAAATTTTTTATGCATTGATGAAGTTTTAAATATCATGCACATATTAAATATGTATTCTCTATCAGTTATATTTATGAATACAGAGAAATAAATTGAGATAATTGAAACTGAGCGGAGGGTACATAAGTGAAATAAATAGGAAAGGGATTAGAAAAAGAAAGTGAGACAGAAAGAGGAGGGGCAGAATTGTGCGAGTGAAAGAGAGAGAGAGAGATAGGACATTCAACTTTCCCCGGAGTAATTGAGGGACGATTTGAATACACTGCACAGCCATTGAGGATGATTAATTTCTCATCGGTTTTCTTAAGAAATGAATGTCTAATAATTCCTGCAAAATCTTGATCTTTTGGCGGAAATACATTTTCGGAGATATATTTGACTGCGCGTACGTGAAGTTTTACCCTAATTATTATGAATGGATTCACAATTGAAACAACTTTAAAAAAAGCTTCCCAGAAGGAAGGAATTTTATTCGACTGTAATTAATTTAACTCTACATGATATCACAAATATTTTGAGATTTTATTAAAGTGTTCTTCAAAACAATATACTATCAATCTTTGCGTATTTTTATTAGTCCTCGTCGAGTATTCTATGTAACTAATTTAAAAATATTTCAGTGTGGAATTTTATTAATATATAGATATTAGACCTATGCATTAATTTAAATAGTCCTAACGCATTATAAATTTATTTTTAGAATATTTTTGTCTAAAAACTCACATAAAAACTTAATAACTAATGTTTGATGTCAGCTAAGAGTCGTGGAACAGAAAGGCATGAGATTCCAACTCCTTTTCCCCCATTATTCTGATCCATTTATTTTCTACTCTCTCTCATGTCAAAAAATATATTTATACTCTTTCTTCTTTACTTGTATAAAAACCATCAAGATACAAGTTTCATTTTCCTTCATGAAGCGCGTGGATATGGACGACCAAATGTTCATGCCAATTATAAATTGCCATACGTTTTTATATAGCTAGTGTCTTCAGTATCCATGTTATTCACAGCAATTTGTACGATTGAAAATTATTTAGGTACATGGAGCCAATCATAAAAACCTTGGAAATGAGTGGTTTTAATAAAAGTCCTAATGGTGAAAATTAAAATTAACATTTTAAAGATAGAAAAATAGGAAATCCGTTATGTAGTAACATTTTAAAACAGCTTTTTTTCAGTTCAAACAAAAAGATGAACGTCGTGGCGTGCGTTTCTCATTTTCTCACTCCTGCTCTCTAGTTAACTGGCAGCTTCATTACACCGTCATTTCAATATAAAATAGAAAAAGCGCGTTATAACAAGAAATCGCTCTAAAAAGTTTGCGTCAATTTGATATTCCACGGAAGAATCTCATTGGCACATAAAATCGACACAAACTTCAGACATTTTTATAAAGTCAGAGCACATGTGTAAAATTTTACAAAATGTAAGAAAACGCATTTACGTGTTATTTTTATCTAAATTGGCAAATATCTCCAAAACTAAATTCAAAACATTTAAGGCGAAAAACTATTACGTTGAGTAATGAATTTACTGATTATTATTATTATTATTCCTAATTGGCAAATATCTCCAAAACTAAATTCAAAACATTTAAGGCGAAAAACTATTACGTTGAGTAATGAATTTACTGATTATTATGTACTAAAGAAGAAGATAATGCTAATTTCCGTTTAAAAAGAGTAACAAATTCGAACAATATTAATGATTAGTTGAAAAGTTTCTCCTCAGAGTAGAAAAATATTCTTCGCAAGAATATTTGCTCAGGTTTACTTTTCGACGGATCAAATTAGACACTTTTGGACGATTAGGGGAAATAATTCATAAAGTTTTTAAACTTGGCATATTTTTTCGTTAGGGCAACTTAACTAGCATATCAAAAGTTGACATGCCTTTTGCGCACGCGTCGGCCGTTTTGGCGCCAAAATGGCTGCCGCAGCACAAACCGCGACTGGCCTTTCATGAATAACTCGGAAACGGTCAAATATACGGCAGAATCGTACATAAATAAACTTGTAGAGAATAAACTTTCCTATAAGAAAGGTTCTTTGCATTTTTTTCTATAGCGATAGTATAGCAGAAAATAAGCGTTCTTTGTCAAATTAGACCCTTTTTTGACGGTTAGTGGGAAATAATAATTTATAATTTTGAAACTTAATTTATTTGTCCGTTACGTTAACCTGATATCATACAAAAAGTTGGCATGCCTGTCGTGTACGCGTCGGCCGCTGTGGCGCCAAAATGACCGCCGGAGCACGACCCGGGACTTACCTTTCGCGAATAACTCGGAAACGGTAAAATCTACGGCGAAACTGTACGTAGACAAACTTGTACAGAATTAAAGTTCCTACACGAAAGGTCATTTTCATTTTTTTGCTACTGCGATAGCATAGCAGACAATGAGCGTTGTTTGCGGAACTCAGGCCGCGCGCTGTCTTAAAATCAAGTGTTGTGAGCTCGTTTCCACACCACCAGCTGTGGTAGAGTTACAGGCGCGTTTTTTATAGTGGTATCCCCTTTAGGCACTAATACACTGTTTATTTCAATTACTTAACATAAGTAATAGGTTCCATAATCATGTGTGCCTTCTGCCACGGCAGCGGCTCTCTTAATTCTGATTCTGAAGTTGAAGATCAATTTGAAGATGAAGAAGCTTCAATTGATATGCTAAACGAGTTAATATAAGTAATAGGTGTCATAATCATTTAGCATTTTAACGAAGCTTCTTCATCTTCGAATTGATCTTCAACTTCAGAATCAGATTAAAGACAGCCGCTGCTTTGACAGAAGGCACTCATGATTATGACACCTACTGTCCGCGTCAAAAAGACGTGCATCTCAACTTTGACGCGCGATCATTTGCGCTACGTTTATTGAAAAGAATATAAAAAAAATACCATTGGAAAGCTTATTTTATGCTTAATAAGGTTTGATTTTTTAATATTTTTAAACAGAAAATGTAAAATTTTACGGCGAGTTAAACACAGAAACTACCCGTAAAAACCAGCTACGCAGCCAACTTTCGCGAAAGTAGTCATATATAATAATTCATAAACGAATATCGAGATTGATAATTAAGGGTTCCACGATATTTTTTAGCACTTGGTCCTTGGCGGCGTAGAAGTCCTCCACCTTGATAGTGTGCTTCACAGCGTTTTCCCACACGCGCATCGGGGTGTTACGCAGTGCCTCCTTGCACAGTTGCAGGACGTCTTTATGTCTCTCTTTACAACAGTGTTTTCAGAATTCCCATATCATTTTTCCCCACTGACGAGTTTCTTTTTAAAGTTGTAACCCAATTAAAACCATTGTAATTAACATAGAGCTTAGAAAATTATTGCATTGCCTCTGTTTTATCTTAATTCATCACTGTTTTAAATTTCAAAAGATTTTGTTCAGTAGTTATTCGTTTATGAATTATTATATATGACTACTTTCGCGAAAGTTGGCTGCGTAGCTGGTTTTTACGGGTAGTTTCTGTGTTTAACTCGCCGTAAAATTTTACATTTTCTGTCTAAAAATATTAAAAAATCAAACCTTATTAAGCATAAAATAAGCTTTCCAATGGTATTTTTTTATATTCTTTTCAATAAACGTAGCGCAAATGATCGCGCGTCAAAGTTGAGATGCACGTCTTTTTGACGCGGACAGTATTACTTATGTTAAGTAATTGAAATAAACACTGGCTTAGTGCACAAGAGAGAAACTACTATAAAAAAGGCGCCTGGAGCTTTACCACAGCTTGTGGTGTAGAAAAGAGCTCACAACCCTTGATTTTAAAACATCGCGCGGTCTGCGTTCCTCAAACAACGGCCATTTTCTGCTGTATTATCGCAGTAGCAAAAAAACGGCAAAGAACCTTTCGTGAAGGAACTTTAATTCTATACAAGTTTGTCTACGTACAGGTTCGCCGTAGATTTGACCATTTCCGAGTAATTTGCGAAAGGCCTGTCGCGGGTCGTGCTCCGGCGGCCATTTTGGCGGCAAAACGGCCGACGTGTACACGACAGGCATGCCAACTTTTGATATGTTAGTTAGGTTGCCTTAACGGGAAAATCTGCCAAGTTTCAAAACTTTATGAATTAATTTCCTTAAAATGTCTAATTTGACTTTTTTATTTATCTCTTTTTAACTTTGAAAAATCGGTTCCTCTCAAAATGTTCTCTAGGTTGCGAGGAGTTCAAGAACGGCTTTCCCCTTTGGCACATTACATCTCCCTAATCATTAGGGGTGAGCGAAAAACAATTTTTTGCCTACTTTCCAAAAAACGGAAATTAGTCTTGTGAGATCGCCTCGGTGCCCTTATGTGTGTGCGTGAGTGTCTATCCCTTAACTGCATCTTCATGAATCAACCTATTTCAATTTAATTTGATATATAGAATCTTCACATATAGTATTATAGAAAATGACATATTTGGACCGGCTCGACTAAGCAGGGTTGCCAAAACTGCTAAGTTAAACTTTTTGGTAATTATGAATTTGGAAGGAATTGGCGAAATCGATTTCAACGAAATTTTGTATGAAGTAGGCGTGCCACATAAAATAACAAAATCAAGTTATTTTGAGTATTGATATAGAAAGCAGGGCTGCCACAATTCAAGGGATAAAAAAATATTTTTACATGTATTTGTGTTGACTTCACATCAATTTTAACCAAATTTAATACTTATAATACGAGTGTCGGTGCTTGTATACTGCAAGCCCTTAAAATAATCACCAAACACCAAGATATAAACTCGTAAATAAACAAACTCAATCTACAGGGCAACAGAACTTCAGCCACGTGGAGCATATATGTATTAGATAATAAATTCAACGAGTTCTAGTAGAATATTTATAATTTTCCGCGTAATTAAGGTAACTATCCGTAATTTAAAATTCTCTGGCAACCGGCTCTTGTCCAAGTTTTCGTATTTCAAGTTTCATGTCTCAGATCACTCTGCATGAGCAATAAGAATAATCATCATCAAGTCAATACCCTATACACTAAATTTATGGAAAAATTTAGGATATTTTGTGTAAAGATTATGGCATCATCATCCATGCTTTTACCACGTATTTGGATTTTAAAAATCGCGAAATTGGTATGACGCCCTTATATTTAACAATTGATAAATTTTGAAATTTCTCGAAAAACTACGAATAACAGCATTAAATATTTTTTACGTTTTAATAAATTTCGTGTGTTAGTATAATGACGTCATCCTATGTTTACGACATAGTTTAAAATCAATGCCAAAATAATATATAAGACAATAATTTTCATTTTCTGCGGAATTAAGTCATCCGGAATCTTTAAATTCTCTGGCAATCGGCTCGCGTCCACGTATTCAAATTTCAGGTTTCGTGGCTCAGATCGCCCTTCTTAAGTCATAACTATAATCATCATTAAGACAATAACCTATATGTTACACTAAAACTTGTGTAAAAATTACGATATTTTGTGTATTATGATTATGGTTTCATCCTCCGTGCCTTTAAGTACGTATCCGGAAAAAACAAGCAAGGATGCACACGAGTTTTCCGTGGCATAGAAGTTCTTTTCGTCAAATTCGCCGTAGTATAATCATATACTAATGCATTTGCTTTGAAATCAGAAAATTATTTTTTCCTTATATTGTGGTAGCCCTGCTTTGTAGATCTGTTCTTAACATTTTCATTTCGTTTTGCCATTATATACTCGCCCTTCAAACGAAATTTCTTTGAAATCGGTCAAGCGAATAACTTCGAAGTTTGTAGTTACCGAAAAATTCTAACCTTGATATTGTGGTAGCTCTGTCTAGTCGAAACGTTTGAAATATGCTGGTTAGGTTATTTATTTATATGAAGATTTTATATACCATATTTGGTTAAAATCCATTCTGTCATTTCTCTAGAAATACGCGTAAAAATTATTATTTTACTTTTTAGCCCTGTTCGTTAGTTCCGATTTATACATCTTGGTTTTTTTGTGGTATGTTGTACAATTCTTATATACAAAATTTTATTGAAATACGTTGGGCTAATTCCTTCCAAATCCTTAATTACTGAAAGAGTTTAATTTGTAATTGTGGCAGATCTGTTTGGCTGATTCAGTGTAAATATGCTAATACGGTTTTGCATATATGTGAAAATTATAAATATTAAATTTGGTTACAATTGATGTGGACAATTCAACACAAATACTTGTAAAAAAGATTTTTTATTACGTGTATTGTGGCAGCCGTGGTTTTGATATCAATGCTAAATATCTTGATTTTGTTTTTTATGTTATTTATACAATATTTCGTTGAAATCGGTTTAACCAATTCCTTCCAAATTTGTCATTACCGAAAAGGTTAATTTTGCAATTTTGGCACAACTGCTTAGTCGATTCGGTCAAAATATGTCATTTTGGTCTTTAATTGATGTGAAAATTCTATGTACTAAATTTGCTTGAAAGTGAAATTTATCTTAAAAGGTACAATAAGAAAACTTCTATAACAATTCTTTAATTTAGACCAAAATTTATAATCCTTAACTTTCCTCCCTTGAACATCTATATGTACATTTTGCTTTCCTTTCAACTGAATATTTGTATGCATCAATTAAGTCAATTGAACTTATAACATTAAAACAACACTTTCAATGTCGTACTAACATACTTTTTATCGCCTAAAAGGATTTCCAAGTCCGGGAACTCATTTCGTTTCGTAGGTGTGACTTTAAAATATTCACATGACAAATTAAGACTCACAAAATCAGCCTTTGGATGGGATTACGTATGCTTAAAGCTAAATTTGGTTACACCTTCAAACGTCTTTCCACCGTTTGCATTCCTAGAACCAACTCCTGTCCAAGAATTTAATATTTTTGAGAGACATGACCACATAATATCATGCAGTTTCTTCCACTGGAGAACAATTCGAGTGAAATAATTATATTTTAAAAGTGTTTCCATCGATTGTTTAGCATGATTATTTGATAAAAAATAGTCTCAGCGCGGCAGCCCCCTCGAATTCAGCCTGATTCGTCAGACTGACCGGACCAGACCGGAC
The DNA here is from genome assembly GCA_028673005.1 of Tanypteryx hageni. NCBI lineage: Eukaryota > Metazoa > Arthropoda > Insecta > Odonata > Petaluridae > Tanypteryx > Tanypteryx hageni. Next base: position 199,952,083 of record CM054114.1, on the reverse strand, counting down.
TCAAAGTAAACAGTTCGCCGTAGGCAGGATTTATTCGGCGCGGGTCGGATTGGTTCGGCGGTATGCAATTATTGTCAGCTGGTGGGAGCGAGATGAGCTTGCTTCCCCATTTTTATAAGCTTGTTCTTTATGCGCCTCTAGGTACTATCAAGTCAGTTGGTACAGAGGACGAATAAAGAATAATTCCTTGTGAGGGGTAGACTACGTGAGCAGACACAATAAAAAACATTTTGAATAACAAAAATTTATATTTCCTTATCAATCATAACGTGTAAAAAATCTCATGTGGCCACCACATGACTTGCTCTATATATGAAACATTTCTAAAAATTCCAAATAGGTGAGATAATATAAATATTTTAATAAACTGCGAGAAAATTTTATACTTTACAAAGAACAGAAATAAACTCAAACCATAGCCTTCTGATATTGGATATAGCCAAAAACCCCAACAATTAAGAAAAGAAATAGGAACGTTACTAAGACGTACCTAAGCGTCAATTGTTAACAATAGTCGTCGGTAGGTGGCGTGGTGGTGTCAGCTAAAAATATAAGATATCTCTTAAAAATGCAATATATGGAAATATGTTTCAAACAAAGGTTGTAGCAAATTAAATTTTCTACAACTTTTATACTGATGTATTTTTACATTTATAAAATATTAAAGTAAATATTTCAAAATAACGGACAAGTGACAAGAGTAAACACCCACTTCCGGATGACCGATTTTTACCAAAAACTAACATCCGTTGGGGCAGTTTGATACTACCTTGGCTAGTTCCGTCCCAACCAAGAAAACATCCACATTCAGAAATGTGAAAATCGATCTGCTACGATAGTTCAGTGGTAGAAAATCCGCCCGGCAGGTGGAAGACCCGGGTTCGACTCCCGGTCATAGCAGATTTTTTTCTCGTTTAAAAATTTTTCCCAACATTACAGCTTATGCCTGTCTGCATAGGATCTTCGGAACGCTTTATTCCATCAAAACTAATTAGTTCTTCTGACGTAAAAAAATAAATATAAAATTTCGCGTTGACCTGATTAACAATTTTTGAGTTAGAGCACACGCACGCGCGCACGCACGCGCACACACACGCACGCACGCGCACGCAGCCAGACAACATCGAGAAAATGGTCAAAACGTGTCCAGGGGACCTCAAAACGTGTATTTCCGTTGAAATCTCGAAGTCGATTTTTTTTATTAATACAATACTTTCCCCTATACTACGTATATGGAGAAAGTAAAAATATGTTTTCCCTTGAAAAAAAGCGAACTTAGGCGCTGAGACTTGAGTACGACTGCGCTCAACACCTTCCCAATTATGTGCATGAGGTTTGGTTTTGCGTCTCCTACCCCATTCAGTCCTGCGAACAGAAAAAAACCGCTTTGTGTTGGTCGTTAACGGTGCCGGCTTAACAAGGGGGCATAAAACTAATGATATGCTGTAATAAAACTGTTTTATTATAGTGCAGAATTAGCAGATCGTTCATGTTGTGGGGATCGATACAGCTCCTTTTATCCGTCACAACATTTCCTGCACCGCTGAAACTTCGCTCACTCGGAGCGCTTGTCGCAGGCATGCAAAGGTATTTCTTTGCCAGGAGCGACAGCCGCGGAAACATATTTTCCCTCTTTCTCCACCGCTCGAGGTGGTCCAGACCAGGCTCGTCCTTGCCCACGGATAGGTAAAGGGTGACCTCATCCATGTCCTGGTCCTCCGGCTCACTCCACTTCTGGAAGGTGCATGTATCTATGGGTGGTGGAGGCGATGGGGCAGCGGATGGTTCTTCACTTGATCGCACTTTCGGAAGAAGACATTTACACATCCTCAATCTTGAATATATGTTTATTGTTTCGTATATTATGACATCAAAAGACGCTACAACTTACCAATTATCGCAGAGCACTTGCTTAGGACCGTGTTGTATATATGCCCATTTATCGTCGCACTGAGACAGTATAAGTGACGGAATCTCGAGCACAGGAACGTTCCAGTATGAGTAGCTTCTGTGATCACCTTCAGGTTAAAAAAAATTGAGCGCTCGCTCTTTTATTAGCTGAATTTCCTTTCAAATAGTGAAACAAAAATACAGCCATTAGATAATGCTCTTGGAAATTCTTCCCAACATCGTCGTATGTGCTGCTGAGACAACACTTTACATTTTTACATTCTCCATATACGTAGCACAGGGGAAAGTATTGTATTAATAAAAAATCGACTTCGGGATTTCAACAGAAATACACGTTTTCAGGTCCCCTGAACACGTTTTGACCATTTTCTCGATGATGTGTGCGTGTGTGTTAGTGTGTGTGTGTGTGTGATAGCCTTTCGTGGGTGCTCTAACTAAAATACTATTATTCAGGTCAACGCGAAATTTTATATTTAATATTTTTATAAAAGTCAGAAGAACTGATTAGTTTTTGGTAAAAATCGATCAACCGGAACTCTGTTCACATCTCAGTTATTTTGAAATATTTGCTTTAATATTTTCTAAATGTAAATATATACTGGAATAAAAGTTGTAGGAAATGTAATTTTCTACAACCTTTGTTTGATACATTTTTTCATATAATGCATTATTTAAGAGATATCTTATATTTTTAACTGCCAACACCACGCCATCTACCGACGACTATTGTTAACAATTGACGCTTAGTTACTTCTTTGTAACGCTCCTTTTTCTTTTCTTAATTGTTCAAGCTTGGTTGCTATATCCAATATCAGAAGGCTATGGTTTGAGTTTATTTCTGTTCTTTGTCAAGTATAAAATTTTATCGGTTTATTAAAATATTTATTATTATCTAACCTATTTGGAATTTTTAGAAATATTACAGCTATGGAGAAAGTCATGTGATGGACACATCAGATTTTTTTATATTTATCATTGTGATCACGAACCAATTTTAATAGTAAAATTGGTTCGTGTTTATGTGATGTGATTGGAAGCGAGGCAGAACCCCGTATTTCCTGCGCCTTATTTGGCACTGAATAAACTATTTCTGAAACGGAATGCTGATAGCCTTTTCTTTCAAAACACATCTGTCTTCTGACGGAAACGTATTTCGTTACGTCCATGTGCGTGGGCAAATCTCCAGCGCTCATCACTTGCTCCTCACCGAACACGTCACACTGGTTCTCACTGCGCACTTCCTGTTTCTTACTTGAACACTTCGGCATGGTGATGCGATGAGTCACCAAAGCACAGACCTATGGTAATATTTGGTGATTATATTTACTGATTCTAGACCAGTAGGTAAATTATGCACAGTATACACCTATGAAATGAAATGAATCCTTGGTTAGACCTCAAATGGAATACGCAGCAGCGGTTTGGGATCCATATCATAGAAGACTCATAAAGGATTTAGAAAAAATACAGGGGCAAGCAGCTAGATTCGTGAAAAAGAATTACAATAAAAAACAGAGCGTTACGTTACTCATTGAAGAATTAAATTGACCATCGTTGAAAGATCGTAGATTACAGGCGAGACTTAAACTTCTAGATAAATATAGGTCGGAGATATTCGTAAATGAAATGAAGGATATTATTCGACAACCAACGTATATCGGACGTGGAGATAATGAGGACAAGATTCGCGAATTAGATAGTAGGACGGAGAGGTATAAGGAGTCCTTTTTCCCTAGGGCAATACGTGACCACAATAGATAAGTAAATAATAATTAGTTAGGAACTTGGTGCGCGGCACCCCCTGCCATCCACCGTCAAGGTGACCTGCAGGTTAATGTGTAGATGTAGATGGAGATGAAACATTCGACACGACCATTGCGAACGGAAGCTATGGATTCAGCTCTTGCACTAATTGTCAGAGTTGGAGTATTCCCCCAAGCTATACCCCTGCTAACAAGCAGCAAGACAACCCGAAGATTCCCGAAAAGCTAGAATTTGTTGAACTGTGTCAGATTAGGTATTTCAACTTTCATTTTAGCCTGAATCGGCGAGAGAAGGCCGAAACAAGCAAAGAGCTGGATCCCGCAGGTCGTTTCGTGCGTAACTTAACGGTAGAAAACAAGGGGTGCCTGGCAGAATCGGAAGATGTTGACCGATGAAAAATATTCTCTTCCCTCTAGTTAGACTATTCAAACGGCAACTTTTCCGCACCAGCCCCGGTCGAAATTAGAAAAAATATTGTTTTTCGCTCACCTCTAGTAATCATCATAAGAAACGTCTTATATTTTCGAAACAATCGCTTGTTTTACGCAGCTATTTCGTGAGAAATTTCTGAAAAACGGTGCATTAAATTTAAGCACAAATATATAATTTGCTTGTTTTATGATTAAAACATAATTTTAAAAGAAAAATGTCATTTTCTTAATTTCGCGATGGACATCGTCTTAAGTTCGAACCACATGACGTCTTTGCCTGAAGCAGCGACTGTGGTTAATTAAAATAACTTTTCAAGAAACTCAGCTGCCTTGCAGCGATACAAAATTGAAGTTTGCTGCGGAGAGTAGAGGAGGGAATGTGGAAATCTCGAATCTGGCCAGCCACCACCTAAGGACTCTTCAAAGGATGTTAGAGGGCGGGGAGGGGAAGGGGGGGGTTGAGAGGTGTTTTGCAAGCGAGGGGTTAAGAATCGTGAGGCGTGAAATAGGAGAAGTCGGGAGGAGGGTTTGGGATGGATTTCGGCAATGAAGAAACAAAAATGGCGGAACGGCAAAAAGAACATTGGGATGAGAAAGGGATCGCGTTTGGTTTTACTGAAACTTTCGAGTCGTCATTTTGCTTTCCTTAAAAACTCTTCTCATATTTCTTCTCCCTACCTTCCCCTCTCCTCCTTCCCCTCTCCTCCTTCCCCTCTCCTCCTTCCCCTCTCCTCCTTCCCCTCTCCTCCTTCCCCTCTCCTCCTTCCCCTCCCCACTATTCTCTCTCTCTCTTTCTCTTTTGAAACCTTTCATTCATTTAGATGGACTTCTACTTCCAAGCCAGAGAAAGGGTTCTTCAAATGTTTGGCTTCAATTATGAAACATAAGGAGAAAAGTTTCTTACATTCTCAGATTAATTATCAGTGTTTAAACTTGCGTACAAAGAGATTTCAATGTTTTTATTTATTTTGGCAAGAGATTATGTGCCGGTGCTGGAGGTGGAGGATCAATAGGGAACAGGATTTAAGTGAAAAATTGCTCAGATCTGAAAAGGAAAAGCAGCAAAATTTCCACACTGTACTATTTAAACCGCCATTCTATGCTAAATGCCTTTATACAATAAGGAATTGTAATTGTTAAATTGCATATTAATGTTTTACTGAAATGGATCTATATTTGCGTGTACAAATATTTATTTAATGGGCGTACAATAAAAGTTTATCAAGAATATCACAAAAATGACATATATTACTGTATCATTTCTGATGATGATGCAATTGCATCGAAACCGGGGTCGCGTTTTTTATTAAAAGGATTTGTGGTATAGTACCATAAGTCATTTTTGTGATTTTTGGCCTACTTTGCAGAATGGAAACAGGTTTATAGTTCTGTCGTTGTTTGTCTGTCTGTCCCTCTTATTAACTCTTGAACCAATAGACCGATTTTCATGAAACTATGTGACAATCTCTTGCTACTGGGGCCGAGCTCCCGAGCATAGTTTTTGTTGCGAAGATTGGAAGTACTGGGTTCGATTCCAGAAACTATCCTTCCCTTTTGATTTACATGGGAAATCTGAAATTCACCGTGTAGGGTAATTTTCTCTTGCACATTAAAATATCTTAGTAATTGTTATATCGGAGCGGGATTTGTACATTCACTGCGGAAAGGAATGAAAATTCTAATTCTAATTTATTTGAAATGCCTACGCTTAAATATTGGCGTTTTTTCAGTTTTGATCACTCATTACGAGAGTATTGCCATTGCAACTGCTATTATCGGACTCGGATTCGGTATAGATAAGTACGTACGTACACGCGTTATTTTCGCCAAACAAATACGCGTGATCTATTTAGTTTTCCATTCGAATGTGTTTGTAATATTTTTAAAACGCTAAATTATGAAATTTGGGAACAGAAATAGCAACATATCCGCGGTGATTTTAATTCTATGAAAGCCAATATAAGTAGTAAATAAATGATTAAATGGAAATTACGCATCATCATTCCGTTTGGATCATCGTGTTTAAAATGAAAAACCACTAAATCAATGCCAATACAATGAAGAATATATTCCTCTACATTTTTTGAGGAGTATAAAATAAGATACAAGAGACATTAAGTAATGGTAGCAGCCGCCCATTCCAACTGAAAAATAATTCAATTATTTCACCAAATTGATGGAAGATTGATTGCCGCTGACAATTTTGCAATTCATGGCGCCAAAAGCGAAACATTTATTTTCACCAATGTTAGCGTTGATGCGAGGGACATAAAACAGTGGCTATTGCCTGATTTGGACACCATTACTACTTGAAAATTTCTCTCCATTTAATTTTTTCTCAGATACATCAAGGACTGGCGACGCCATTTGTACTTTCGAAATCGGTGCATTTTTGTTGAGGCGTATTGCGTGGGAACGATCAAGAGTTATTACCTATTCCCTGCGTATCCATTGTTCGTCGCATCTCTTCCTCGAGTCTATACGCTACTTAAGCGATCGCGTGATGAGAAGTGACGTGTTGTGAACCATCATTAATTAATGCGCGCGAAATGACGCTCGTGCGATGAATTTTAGATCGTAGCAGAATTTCAATCAGATTCCGTCGTAATTAATTTTTGCATTTTTTCACGCCTCTTTTACAACGTGAACATTTTTTGTCAACAATCTCTCCTTCCGTCCGTCTGTCCGGTCATTGCTGTTTTTTACCTGTTTGAATTTATAGGTGAAATTTCGTACACAAGTAAGCGCTTGTGAGTTAAGACCAAGAACAATCTAAAACCTTAAAAAATTCCATGGTGCGATTTCGGGAATCTTTATTTTCTTCATTTTATTAAAATTGTTGCCAGTGTAGGATATTTTTAAATTTAATTTTAAAACAGGTTAATTTCAAGATACGAACTCGCGACTTAAACATACATAGTTAGAATAGAATGAGGTTAAGTATTCTTTATAAAAGAATACGAATTCTTTCGTACGTTGCTAAAATTAGTTTTAAAATAAGAAACGGCATTTTTACGTCATTAAGAATGCAAAATTTTCATTACCAAGGCAATCCGAATTGTCGCCTAATTAGCGAGTCCAATGCTTTTATAGGAGAAATATTTATATTAATTCGGGTTTCATTTGCTGTAAACAACTTCGTTTTTATTTGGTTAGGAGGTATCAATGCAGTTGTCTAATTTATTTTTGTTTCACCTTATGTCATCCACTGGCAAAAGTCTGGAAAATTATGCAAGTAACAATAATAATATTTTAAAATTATAGTATAACAATACGGTAATGATGAAACCATTTTTAATTTGATATTTAACTGTTTATTTATCAACCAGTTGAAAGATAAACTGATGATATTTGGAGTGCATTGTTATATAATTAGTTAATGCTAATATCCCCTGGCGTCTGCCATCTATTTTTCCAATGTGAGCCAACCATTTTCATTTAAAGTTCCGTAGTCTTTTTATTGTTTAGCCGTGCCTTTCATCGTCTCCTCTGATAATCCATCGCATACATCTCACCATTATTCTCAGCATCGTTTGCTGGCGCACTGCTATCCTACCGTTCGCTGTCTATGCTTCACACTCGTGAGATGAAATGGAAAGTAATCTCTAGTCCTTTAAAGGAAAAACCGATAAATTTTATCTCAAGATACGCGCATTTTCGTCCGAATCCACCATAGCCCTTATTCACCCTTCTTTTCAATTCTCTGAAAAGGGATTCGCTACTAGTGATCAGTTGACCCAAATAATCTCCTCGAGTTCTGCTCCGTTGATCTTCAGAGGAGGCGCGAAGGAGGAGTGGTACGGTTTCTCGGGTTTTCTGAGTTTCATTTTAGACCAGCCTTCCGGTTTGCCGCTTCCAGTGCACCGGTTATAGTACGGGAATACTCTGTCTTGACTTTTTGAAAGCTTTAAGGTGTCGTCAAGGAAGCGTAGATGATTCAAATATAATTTTACAATTTTTCTTCATTTTAATTCTTTGATCAAATTTTCTATTATAGTTTTTTTTAGGTACTGGTCATGATCCAGTACTGGGTCTCAAGACTAATAAGGAAAATATGATCAGTCAAAGCATAATCAGCTGAAGTATATGGAAAATGAAAGGGAACGAAATTCTCATATTATATAAATTCCAATCTTTAGCATATATTTGCTTCTTATATTAAACTCATTCAGAACAAATTTTCCTCATGTTGCCTATCATTCCATTTGGCAGCGAGAAAAAAGTTTTAATAACGCTGCTTCTAGTTTAGCGGCTAATGTTTTTGCAGAGATGTTATGTCATTGCCTTATTATACTTTCAGCTAATATTCCCATTTTCCTCGTACAGTCGGACGGATGTGATAGCATTCTTGTAAATTTTTTGGATAAAGCTAAATATCTAATACATTATAACCGCTGCGTCTGAAGCCTAGAGTGAAAGCAAATAAACCGGGAACAGTCGGCTCGATTTCGACAAATCTTTCGCCTGAATACTTGGCGCGAACTTCTACAGGTTTTGATTGGGTAGTCGTCCCCCGGAAAGGCATGCGTTGTGGTAGTAGCATTATCAGTATCATCTTCAATCCGAAGTTTCTTTGAAGGGATCTTTTTGCGCCACTTGTCCATTTTGTTTTAATTCGTGAATTAACCGTAAACACAAGATTTTTACCTTCGTCTGTTTTATTATCGAAGATTCTTACAATGCAGTTACGCAAGTAACGACAGCCAGTGGACAAATGCGGCTACGTTCGCGGTGCAGCTCAGAGCGAAATTCTGCAGTTTAATACGTATAACGCATGACGATTGTCACTTTTTATCAACAACTTCTCGCCAGCGACGCCAACGTAATTTTTGAACGTACAGCGGTATGGTGAAGCGTGCTTGCTGTGCACTTCGAGCGTCTGGGATACATATTTGCATTATATTAACAATATTGAGAAGCGTGGAATTTGTCAAGTGCACAGTGAACAAAATATAAATAAAAAATAAATATCAATTGATCGTGGATCGCCTGGCGCACCCCACTTTGGATACCACTGCTCTATTTAATGTTTTTAATAACCGATAAATCAAAAAAACTTGTAAATAAGATAATGTTGTGCAAAAAAGAGTATGTACTTAATTTATAAGATTATTGCTATCGGAAAAAATTGAGTTGCGTGATTAAGTACTAAGTTAAAATTGAAATTAAAATTAATGAAAGAAACATTTATATGCTTTAAAAAGTAAGCAATAAATATAAAATTCTCATAATTGAGTGTTCTAGAGAGTAAAAATAGTTTTGGCGAATAGAAATTGTTCGACATAGAAATGCATTACGCATATAGTATAAGGATTAAGGCGACAATACAATTTCGAAATTTAACAATGACACGGTCGACAAGGCAACATAGCGTTAAAAAGCTTAAAATTTTCCAATAAATATGACTTAAACGTAGAACTTGAGCGGTTTTGTATCGTAGGAAAAATAGGATAAGAATAAAAAACGTTTATTTTTCTTTAGAACGGTCTAGGTCCGAAGATCGTACATCAATTATTTCTAATTTTAATTTGAAAAAGAGTAATAGCTTTTAAGTCCAAAAATCGATTATTACGTGTTATCTTATGGGCAAGAGAAATTATCCACTGGAGTCGAACCCGGGTCTTTTGTGGGTATTTTATTTAGTAAATAAGAGACAAACATTCCTAATCGAAAACTATGTTAAAAATAGCATTACAGTCAGTCAGTGGCGCGGTCTGGGGGCGCGTGGTGGAAGTTGTTGCAGACGGAGTAAGAGAAGTATAAATAAGATGAACGTGACCCGCAAATCTTTCTTATCCGGAACATCCCGGCGAAGAGGAAGGGCACCCTTCCTTTCATTGTATTTGGAAACACCGGTGTAGAGTTTGTGGGATAGAGGGAAATGTCATTCGTAACGGTTTTATAACGGAAAATGTGAAAATTTACCAAACAGAGTTTTCTATTCGCATGATTGAAACGTGGAAAAATGTCCATCTCTTTCTCTATCTTAGTTTTTAAGTGGTTTTTATTTTTCCTTACCATTAGTGTCGTTTTCGTATTCCCTGGTTCTCGGAAGGGCTTGGGAAAACACAGTTATTAAAGCATTTCTTATATGCTGACAGCTGAGAGCCTACAAAAGCTACATTTTCTGATAGAAAGAGCTAGTTTTCCATTTTGCTCTTCGCAAAACCCACTTTTTTCTTTCTCGTTTGTCACTCAAAGAATATTATTTAGTCTAGTGTACACGCTTCTGCAGGGTCCCTAGAATAGCGTTAGAGTTATTTTATTAATAAATTATAAATATTTTATGGATATTCAAATATTATTTGTCGTATTTTTAACGATTCAGAACTAAAATTCTCGCTACCAAAATAAGTAATTTTATTTAAAAAATCATATAAATAAATAAACAAATGTTCGAATGTGAAAAACTAATGCTAAAAATTATAATCTTGTAGCGGAAGTCGAACATAACTTTATTTAGTTTTTCGATTTTGTAGGATACCGCTAAAAAACATATTTCATTTTAACCTAAACACTCCGGAAATTGTTACGTCATGGAAGCGCGTTTCATTCAGTCTTTTCAGCGTATAATCAGATGGTAACAATGATAAGTAGAGAAACTGTCAGAGTCGATTAGATATTTCTTCGCGAAGCTTATTTAAGTGATATTTTACGTCTTTATCCAAACATATACACATAAATTCTCCAGGAAAGTATCAAAAAGCTCTATCGGTATATTTTAAACCTTGATGTTCATATAATAAAATGGAAATTTATTAAGGTCGGCCATGAAATGGCTGCGACAGGTTTTCCAAATTTGGATTCGATTCTTATGGAATCAATGGTGATATTTTTAGCAGAACATCGACAAATGTCTAGAATTACATATTCATAAATTCATGCTAATGACTGAAAAGAATGCCAAAAAGGAACATATTGTATCTACAAATATATTTATCTAAAATTGATTAAGAGAAAATGTCAAATTCAAGGAAATATCAATCGATTTTTAATAATTAAAAAAGCAAATTTATTGT